>VTPC01006426.1:39293-76400 GCA_011009095.1 Ignelater luminosus | reverse complement strand
TTTTTAAGCTACAGGATACCCTCAAAAGTCATACAAATTGTGCATATAAAGAAAAATAAAGTAAAAGCTTGCCAAATATACTGTTTACAAAGAACAATTTTATTCCTACAAAGGCTGTAATAGTTACTGCAATTGTGTTCATACAAATAGTAGTTGTTTTTTTTTTCAAGCGGTAATTATACATATTAAGGTAAAAATTTTTGCTTATAGCTTTTTCTGGAGTGTTTAATCTGTGGACGTTCTTGCTTGATGCTCCACCAATAGTCAGCCATCATATGTACATCCCATCTACCTTGATACCGTGCCTCTATGACCTTCAACTCTTGGTGAAATCGCTCACCCTGCTCATCACTGACTGCACCAAGATTTTTCGGGAAGTTAGCAAAATGGCTATGTAAAAAATGCAATTTGATGCTCATGTTGCAACCAAGTATTTTGAAGCTCTCCAAGAGTTGCTGGACAATTTCGGCGTAATTCTGTGCTCGTGTTTTTCCAAGAAAGTCTTTAACAATGTTTTTGAATGCCTTTTGAATTTCTGACATTGTTTCGATAAAATTTTCATCTTCAACAAACTGCTGAATCTGTGGACCATCAAAAATACCGGTCTTTATCTTTTCAAATGACAGGCCAGGAAATGGTAAAGTGAGATACTTGAAACAGTCTGCTTCAATTGACAAAGCTTTAACAAATTGTTTCACGAGACCCAATTTTATATGCAGAGGTGGAAATATAATGTTCTTTCTGTCGACGAGTGGCTGATATACAATGTTTGGATCACCAGCTTTCAGGTCAGATCTTGGCGGCCAGTTCGATTGCACCCAATGTTTCTCACGAGCTCGGCTGTCCACATACACAAAAAGCAGGGATACTTGGTATATCCGCGTTGCTGACCACGAAGAAAGCAGACCATTTTAAGGTCAACACAAATGATCCATTGGTGCATGAGATATTGCAACAAATTAATGACTCTCTTTATGTCTCCATATTCTTCACTCAAACGAACTGAATGGCCTATTGGGACTGAACCAAATAAATTTCCATTGTGAAGAAGAACACACTTCAAGCTCCGCTTTGAGCTATCGATAAAAAATCGACATTCATTTGCGTTATAAGCTGAAATTCCCAACTCTTCCATTAAACCATGTACGTTATGGCAATACACAAATCCATCATCACTTCGAAAGTGTTTCAGAAACGCACTTTCTCTTGATCGAAAATAGGTTACCTTGGCTCCCTTTTCAAGCAAGTTTTTCTCATGCAGTCTTGATGCTAAGAGCTCTAAAGCTTTTTTGGATAGTCCCAAATCTCGTACCAAATCATTCATTCATGTTGATCAAATTCCTTACGAATGGAATCATATTCAATTTCAAAATCTTCATCGTTGGAGTCACTTCGATCTTCACCCGACTCGTCTTCTCGTATTTCCAAAGAGGGTAATTCATTGAAAACTGGCACTGGGATTTCAGCTGAATGCGGCACTGGGCGTATAGCTGATGGTAAACTAGGATACTCTATTTTACATTTGTTTTTCTTGTTATATCCTGACGTTTTCACTATACAAAAATAACAATCACTTGAATGATCTCTGGGTTCTCGCCAAATCATAGGTATACCAAATAGAAATTTATCACGTGTTCCCTTGGTCCACATCCGTAAACCCTCAACGCATTGCTTACACACTTTGTGAGGGGTCCACGATTTATCTTGATCTCCAATTTTCATTTTAAAAGAGGCATAATAGGCTTGTCTGACAAATGTACTGATGTTTATCCTTTGACTGGGAATGGTAAAACTGACACATATATAACAAAACGAATTGGGGCTGTTTAAGCACTTACGACGTGAACTAGCAGAGGTAGACATAAGGAAAAATTTCAGTTCATATATAAATGAAAACTAAACACTGCTAACCTTATATATAAACAAGAACTCAAACTCCAAGTCGGAATGCGATTCTCTATTTCAGAGTAACACACAACGTCTCACTACAGTATCTCAGGCGTAATTGAACAAGTCCAGACAAGTATAAACCTGTCGCTGTTCTCCTATGCGTCATTCACCCGGCGCCAATCGGAGAAGGTTTGTGTCAGCCAATAGGTGAACAATAGTGCTTCCTATGATCCATGCTCGATTCCACGGAGAGTGATCACATTCTCATAAGAGAAAAAACTTGACGTGGTAGAAGAAAACTAACTACAGTTTTGAAACCAGCATGCCTAATTAACTATAAAACAGCTCAAAAATCAAACTCAATAGAAATTGTGTTACAAATTGTTCCCCATATTGTTGATGGACTTTAGAACACCTTCACATAGTTTTCGCAGCAGCTTCCTTTGAGTCATCAATTACCTTTGTGTATATTTAGGGGCAGATTTTCGTTTTTGTATGGCCGCTTTTTTCTTTTAGAATCTTACGCACGTGTCCATGAAATATTCTAAATTTTACACCCAATTTCCCTAGTGTTTGGCCAACTTTCTCAACTGCTTCTTCTTCCAGCAACTTTTTTTTCTTTTCAGATATTATGCTTCTCTTTCTATCACTGCCAGGTTTTCTATCCAACAAATATCCATTTTTAATTCTACTAATTACACCATGGATCGTACTTCTGGCTATTCCCATCAATGTGAAATGTTTAACAGTAAATGCTTTGCCTTGTTCCCTGTTACTTTCATAAAACTCGCCAATAAGCTTTCTTTGAACTTTAATTTATTCATTTTTTAAGAGTAACGACAAAACTCAATATTTGTAAGATTCGCATGTCTACATAGAAGTTGACAAAATATCAATTAGTACGTACTACTAGAATTCAAGTTCATGAACTTGTATTTTTAAATATACAAAAGCATTTTGTGAAATAACCTCACCAATTAATCTAGGATATGCCAATTCACTAAACAAAGAAACTTCAATACAGTTTAAGAGCTTATAACAGGCTAACACTAAATATACATTCTAATCATCAACGTTGACAAGAACTCAATTCTTCCCGTTTGCACCCGATCGACACGCACGGGTTTTGTTTTGGGCAAGATGCACGTTTCAAAGCATTAAATTATTCAAGAATACAAGAGAAACAGCCACAGGAGATTTCAGATAGTTATTAGCTACCCTACTGCTACATAAAAGTTTATCTGTGCATTCTTAGAATTGTTTGGAACGCGTTACCTTACCGAAACAAGTTAAAACATGCTTTACTATTATATTCCATACGTGGCAACTATCGGGAGTTTTCCTGCGAAAATCGATACGTTTAACATCAACATTAATCTAAAGTACGCTTGTTTGAAGAAAAGAAAAATTTCTTAAAAAGTAGATATTTACTGTCTGCTTGTACCATACCAAGAAATAAATTTAAAAACGAATTTATAAGGCAATTTGCATACAGTTGTACACAAAGTATTAGAGATTTCACAATTACAAAATTATACACATAAATTTAAAGAAAATTCAAAATTAATCAATTCATCAGTGAAGTAATATATTTTTTTGCAAAAGTCTTACATTAATCTTCAGCAATAGTTAATGTACGAGAGCAAAAACACGTTTTAGTACCCTCTCAGACTAATTCAAACAATTTGTTTTAAAAATTGATCCAAGAAGTTTCGATAGGAATCCCACGAGTCAAAGTAACTCCGTTTACAGTTTCTCACTTTCTGGAAGTTTGTCACATTCATTCGGTAACAGCTTGTACTAATCTATTTAAAAATAACAATTTACTATATCCAAAAATCGTGTGATATTTATTATAAAAAGTAATTTATTACACAATTATTATTATTATATCATGATATAGTGTTGCTTCAAGGATTGAACCGTAGCGCTGGTTCAAGGAAGTGGTTGCTGGCCGGAAGCACAGGAAGAATATACTGCGCCTACTTCTTTTATAGAGCATGGTAGATGATGGTAACGCGACTATTCACTGGTCGACTAACCTATCAAACAAAATAAGACGGCAGTGTGCACGTCGAAAAAAGGTACACACCTTTTCCCCTTGCGGAATTGGCTGTACTTGGCTTGATAGAAGTCGATGAAGCGCACGCGGCGGCTAGAGTGGATTGTTGGAGATGTCGTGTGTGCCAGAAAGTCAAATACTGTAAGGTCGGTCGTCATGTAAGCTGGCTTGATCCGGTCGGCGTACACTGTAACTGATCCACCCTTTAGGAGAAACGTGAAAGATCTCCACATACGATGATATTAACGGTATGAAGGCTCTGAAGCACTCCGGAGTGCGTCTTGATTGAGTAAAACATGAGTGGTCTCTGCGATAGCTTTGTGAACAAAGACTCACTGGTGTTGCTAGCAAGCAGCTGGTATCGAACAAAGACGGTCTACATGCTTCAGGCTGATAGCAAGTTTGAAAGACTCCCCGAGTAGATTTAGGAGTCTGCAATATGCAAGTTCCGTTGTTGTTGAAGTTGAAGCTTGGAGATCTTCCTCGAACATGGTGTGGGTGCCCAAAAGACTCAAGTGCACAGAATCAGTCGACATGAGCTTGCGACGAAAATACTCGACTAGATCGTTGAAAGCAGTATAATACGCCATAGTTCTACACAACTGGACACTGCAAAAGGCTTATTGAATGCGACATGCATAGTTGTGGTTCAAACTATCGGCCTTGGTCCGTAGTGATGAGATGCAGAGATCTAGAGCGAGCGATCCTGCAAAGTCTTAATGACAGTGTCAATTATGACATCTTGTATCGAAAATGATTCAGGTAAATGGATAAAGCAGCCAACGCAACGGTGAGGCGTTTGTTTAAAAAGCGAGAACCTCCAGCTAACATAAAACATAACTTGAACTTATTGATAAGGCACTGTGAATGGCGAGCTATTTTCTAGTGTCTTTAAGAAAATTATAAAGTCGTCTAGGTATGCAAAGCAGAACGACAGATCGCGAAGTACTTTAGCTATAAAATGCTGAAAGCCAAAAATCATGAATAAAAACTCAAACAGGACAGGCAGGTTCGTGATGACTGTTTCCGGAACGTCATCATCACGTTTGGAAAAGGTTCTGATTGTATGCCTCTACTCAGATCGATCTCGAAAAGATTCCACAGTCGTACATTTGACATACGTATTCAAGAGTGTAACGGACTGGGTGCCTGCCTGTCGAGGACGGTGTAGACATTGAGGGCTAGGTAGTTGCCTTAGAGCCTCCAGTTGTAACGGGAAAATGCTCAAAAGTATGCACAAGTCCCGTCCAGACCAATGGCTAATGATAAATCCCGTAGCTCATGTCGCAGATGGGGTGGATTCTCAAATGAACTTACCTAGCCGCACAAAGAGAAGCTCACTGATTTACAAAACTCTTATTAAACTAACAGATGTTCACAAAAGAGGGCGCTAGCAGAACAAAGGTATCTGACCTTTAATTTAAATTTAGACTAAGCACCACCGTGCTTTTTGATAGCCAAACGAACTAAGTAACGAAATTAACGCTGCTTGTCTGGACCAGAGATCCACTCACAAAGAAAACAAAATGTAAATAATCGACCTTTCTTACATTTATTAAAACAATAATAAAAAAAAGAGTTAAACACACATAAACAAGAATATAAAAAAACAAAATAACACTACGAAAGAATATCAATAAAAGGTATGAATTGATATCTTCACTGGAGAACAAAGTTGATAAAAAAATAATGAGAAAATAACAATAAAAACAAGTTATTACAATAAACAAAAAGAAAAGATTCTGTTACGTTAAAATTTCAAAATATGGAACAAAAGGCCAAAATCTAAATATTAAACCAGTTAAACCAAGATAAACTTGACAATGAATTTTGAAATAGCAACAAATAAACTTTATATCTAACAACAAAGAAAAACAGTAGTCAAAAGTTATTAATTATGTTGCAATAATTTAACAAACACCAGCTAAAATTACCTGGGAACGTTCCTGTTACAAATTAGTTAAAAATATTACTCGTAAATATTATAATTCAATGAGAAAATCGAAACTAATCTTGCCTAAGCAAGGCTTTCGTATGGAATATTTCACAAATTCCACGTTCTCCTAGTCTTTTATCAAATGAAACAATCAATAAAACTCAGATAACAAAACAAAACAGATCTTTCTTACTATAACGGCAATCTTTCTTCCAGGTGATATGTGCAGGTCTCTGATTCCCAACGAAGTGATATCCGGTGCAAAATTCCACGTTCTAGCCGGGTCCTACCAATGTTCAAGGAAACTTAGATTCCAAAGAACAATCACTTTTATTAACGTTGACCAAGAAACGCAAGAACAAAATCCAAATGTTTATACACAAACTTTAAAAATAACTAAAACCACTTTGAGTCTCAAACGCTCTTTAAATTTACTTAACCCATTCGGTTCAGGGAGCTTCCAAGATGTGACACACACAGATCGACGCTTTACGGGGTGGGAAGTTTCTGTTCTCGATAGAACCTTTAACGTTGCACCAACGGGACCAAAATTGTTGCGTTTCTACCCTCTACAATTTTTATTTCCTGGAAAGACCAGCGTAACTTTAACTGAAGCGAAAACGCTTCCCACAATAACAAATCTTCCAAAGCATCGCTTTTCGGTAAACAAACCGGTTTTCTTCCGTGAATAACACGACAAAGACCTGACGAAATAGGATTTCTCGAGTCCGATCTCTCTTTTACTAAGAAAATCGCTTAAATCGAATTCGGTTTGCAACCATTTGAGGATTTGTAGGGGTGACGCCGAAAATTATCCCCGTATGTCGATTCGAGTACGCAGCTGTTACCGTACTGCCTATTCTCTCTGCGTCTCCTGTGGCGCAATGTGTACTTACTGGGGTGGGGTTCGAAAGTCAGATGCACGCCCTAACAGATTTAAAAATGCAGGGCCTTATGGACCAATGGAAAATTCCACTTTGTAGATTAACCAGCTTAAACCTGGTTCAATCGAGACCGTGTGACTTCAATTTTTGCGACTAAGATTCCAGGAATTATATATTGGCAAATAGCAAAAGGCACGTCTACCGGAGCCCAGAAGTCGAGACCACAAAGTTATCAATTCTTTAGAATAACATTGTAACAAACATTCGTTTATAAAATGAAATAATTTAAATGTTACGCGTCAGGCAAGCAAATACCTGAACAAAATTGAAAGACAGGGGCGGATTTAGTACGAATTTGAAAATAACATTACACAGTCATCCTTCTTAGATACGAGACGAAGAGAGAAACGTCAAGCTCTTCTCGGCATCTTGCGATGTCATCACGGAGCGTGGCATTAAATTGTGGTGCTCTGCTAAGACGTAGAATTCAGGAGACTCGCTCAAAAGATCATCAAATGGCGGAAGGTCTTTGCACCCAGCACAGGATCGATGTACCTGGATATAGATGGCAGTAGTCTATCAGCAGGTAGTAGAAAAGTGTCATTTGAATGCTCGACAAATTGCTCTAAAGTTTGCGTCAGAACTTCTTTGCATAATTTCTAGTTTTTATAATCCCATTGTTTTTGGAAATCTAAAACTTCGTTACATTCAGATTTTTAAAATAAAAATTCAGAAGTAAATAGGTGTTCAATGTTTGCAATAAAGCAATCTGTTACCCAAAAGTAATTATCTAGAGGGTGTTCGTACATTGAAAACTTATTTTATTTATTAGTACCCAACTTGATTATTGATTGACATTAAGAAAAAGCGTTTTCGATTGAAGCTGCTAGTTCTGATTATTCAAGTCTCACCACTACATTTACATTGGCTTGGGGTTAATGTTTATTTGCTATGAATAACTTACGAGGGTTGCTATTTATATTTCTGGCCTAACAATGAAAAAACAAGTATTTATGATCGAAACTAGTTTTATTGTTTTTCAAAATATTCTCCATTAAGATTGATACACTCTTCCATGCGTTTGAACCAATTTTCGAAGCACTTTTTCCACTCTGTTTGAGGCAGCTCCAAAATATGCGTTTTGAAACAAAAAACGGCTTCTTCTGGTGTTGAAAATCGTTGACAACACAGTTTGTTTTTGATGTACGGGAATAAAAAGAAGTCATTGGGTGCCAAATTAGGGCTGTATGGTGGATGGCCCATCAACTCGACCTTCTGGCTGGTTAAATATTCAATTGTTTGAGCAGCGGTGTGAGAGCTTGCATTGTCATGATGAAGAATGATTCGCCTCTTCTTTGAAGTTTTCTGAATTTCTCCAATGACTTCTGGCAAACAAATGGTTGTGTACCATTCAGAGTTGACCGTCTTACGTTGCTCTAACGCCACTGTTGCCACATGACCGGTAATGCCAAAGAAACAGGCAACCATTTTGTTTCGATGTGCTTTTTCCGCGAACAACTTTTGTTGGATTTGGCTCGTCTTGAAAGACCGATACAGTTGATTGCTGTTTTGTTTCGGGGTCATATGCGTAGATCCATGATTCGTCACCTGTGCAGATGTTATACACAGCCTTTGATGCACCTTTCGCAAATTTTTCAACATTTCAATGCACCAGTCGACGCGAGCCTTCTTTTGAGCATTGGTCAGGTTATGCGGGACCCAACGGGAACAAATTTTTTTTACGGTCAAATGATCATGTAATATCTTGTTGATGCTAGTCATACCAATGCCCAAAGATGCCTCAATCTCATGGTATGTCACATGACAATCTTGTTTAATCAGTTCACGCACAGCATCGATGTTTTCAGGCACAACGACAGATTTTGGACGGCCTTCACGGATTTCGTCCTGGAGTGAACATCGGCCACGTTTGAAATCATTATACCAATTTTTTACAGTGCTGTAGGATGGAGCTTCATCGCTATATAATGTATTAAGTTCATTGATGCACTCTTGTCGTGATAATCCACGTCGAAAGTTATGAAAAATAATTGCACGAAAGTGTTCACGGGTCAATTCCATTTTTTACTAGGGAATGCACTTTTCAATTAACTGCAAACAACACTAATCGCACTCAAATGACAAGATGTTGTGGTTGAGGTTATGTTCAACAATGTAAAGTTTACACCGGAAATGTCAGCTGACGCCTGGAAACAGTCAGTGTTGCCAAGGCCAGAAATATAAATAGCAACCCTCGTATTTGAAGTTGTAGATTAAAAGATTAACAGCATCATGTAAGCTTCGGATATGATCCAAGAACAGTTGAGGTGCGTTGGATATTTTTATTTTTTGTAAAGAAAAACTTAAATGCTATTTTGTTTGCTGTGATACTTATTAGTTATTAGATAATATAATTTCTACCGTGATACAAAAAACAGCGTTTGGAGTATTCAACGATTATATATTGATGAGTTTAGGAATAAATTTGACAGATGAGATTAATATTGTAAATCAATTTGCGGACGATTTGTGTGCTAATAATTCAAGCCACTATTATTTCATACTTTTTATAACTAAATCCAAGTACTTAAAATTTTATTTATTTTTAGAAGTGTCTGGTGTGTAAACAAGAATCAGTTTTGAAACCCCAAATCCAAATTAGGAAAAAAGTTCATAAAACAGATAATGCGAAAATTTCAAACTTAACAATATTTACATTGCTTTGAATTACTTTTGTTCAAAGCATGTTCATTATTAACTTTTTTATTTATGTATTAATGTATTTTTATAAAAAGTAGAATTTTGTACTCTAGCGAGCTTCAGCATTGTTTATTTAATCTGCACAGCAATATAAGTTACTCAACATTTTTAATTTAAAGTAACCACTCATTACAATGTTCGTCTGTCAGTTTTTTTTCTTTTTATTAAGTGTCTAATGATATTTCAAAAGTGTGACTTATTATTATGGTATAAAGAGTATAATTAAAGCAGCAAACAATAACATGTCGTGGGTGGAAAGAGATTCGTGATAATGATAACAACACACACGACTTCAACACTGGTTACATGAATGTATTACATTTTACACTATCCCTTAACACTTATTAATATCGTTGGTAAGATTTCAAAATAATGCATTTAATGTGGGTTTTATTAATGTAATAATTAGTTCAAGATTTGCATGCCAAAAATAACCATATACGGCTAAAGTAGTTTATTCGAATACGTGCATGATAAAATAACACGTAGATTTCATTGATTCGGTGATTAGATAAAAATTGTTGATAACTCGTTGGATAGACATCTGCCGCGCAAATCCCGTAAACTCAAGAACATACCTAAAATGCATCAAACGTACGACCGACGTTAATCCGTCTTCCTTTTAGAGGATAGAAATAATCCTCTATTCGAACGGCATCAACTTCAGAATTTTCTTCAGACATAATGTTAATTCAAAGCGATTTAGTGTAAGATGAATGTATTTAAGGATCAATTAAGGCATTAGAATTTAGCAAATGACAGTTTCTAGTGAAAAAGTTTCATAGGTGCACTAGATTGTTGTGGCAATCATTTTCATAAGAAAATTGTAAAAATAACGAAAATTTTAGAAGATGCTGATAAGGGAAGAATTTAATTAAAAATCTTACCAAGGTTACTAATCGACTTTTAAGACATTTGCTGGTAAATAACATAGCAGTTTGTGGGTAATAACTTAATAAGCATTCTATATTGTAAACAGTTCTAATAGCTAAGATAAATCATGATCAAGTTACAGTAACAATAAAATCAATAAGATATGAGAAGAAATTAGTAAAAAGAATTTATGATATTTAAATGAAAAGCACATTGAGATTTCTGAAGAAAACTGAAAAGGAGCACATAATTAACTTCACGTACAAGCAAATGCACTGATCAAATACAAATTTTAACTAGAATGGTAATTATCAAGAAATGAAAGCGGTTGAAGATTTCAGTTTAGTGCTTTTATGCAACTTTGCAACTATATTTTTTTGAAAATAAAGAACAAGTCAATTATTTTTCCTTATAGTGGAGGAGGCACACTTCCATTCAAATATTGCATTTGACTCTACAAGCATGAAATTTGGCGTACTCGTTTAGGATATCTTTTTAATGAATATAACCAGTAGTGCTTTTCAAAGTCGACACCAAGAAACAAGATGGCTGTGGTTTTTTAAAATGGCGGCTGTCACATGACAGGTTTTAGATATTTTATATATTAATTAAACGGCGCAGCCTCCGGAACATTTCTAAACAATTTCTAGAAATATTAGAATAATTAAATACGTTACTTGACTTTTCTTGGGCAGCCTTTCATAACAGTGGTAAGATAAGACAGTCTATCCATCAATCGAATAGATGTCGTGAAGGCAGTTACTAATCATACAAGGCAACTGTTGTATTTTTCGACCAACCACTGTATGCAATTTCAAAACTTGCTCCGTTTAACTGGTCGGACAAATATGCGGCAAGGCCAAACTAGTCACAATACTTGCACTCTTCCATGTTAAACAGTCATTGTTGAAGGTAATAAGTCAATTCTTGGATGGTTATGGTATTGGTAAATATGAAATCTGGACAGAGGCAGCGCGAAGTTTTTCGTTACGTTACCAGGACACGAGCTGCACATCAAGCAACAGTAAGAGTTCTACAAAATCTCCTGAGAGATGCACATAGTGCTTTCATACAGCCGAGATGACTGGTTGTCCGTGCCAAAGATCTTAAAAAGCTTACTGATAGTAAGCAGCATCTTTTTAATGTCTTTTTTTAGCACTTGCAGTAGATCAAGCTCTCACAAGTAGCATAACGCACTTATTAAAGATGAAGGAGCCACTATCGGACTAACGCCCTTAAAAGGGCCTAAGTTATCCAAATTGCTAGAACAGCAATGAGCTAGCAATCTCCCAAACCTCTTTAGAAAACAGCTTCGGCATTGCTCCTGAAGTATGTGATAGTCTATAAAGGTGCCGCACTTATCCACTATATCAACCAACACTGAAACTTTCGAAGGTTATTAGATGACAAACTTGTAACCAAGTACTGAGAGAGTCACAAGCTCATTTTGGGTCTCAAAGGATAGATTTCGTGTAGACAGGTAATCAGCATTCAGCTTAAGAGAAAGCTGGAAAATCTGCAGAGTAAGAACGCAAAGGCAAGCAAGCTATTCCCCAAAATTAGAATGACTTTGTCAGAAGTTCTAAAAACAAGGAAGGACTGTTATGCCTATTAACCGACTACGCTCTAAAAGGTGATGCTTTTGTTTAAGTTGTAATGAATGTTGATGAAATGATTCAATTTTCAAAACAGAATGGGAGATCCATTGCAAATGTTTTTGTTTTACCACAAAAGTGTCGAATGGTCATATCATGATCCACACAAGAGACATGATAGCGTTTGTTTTGATTCGCGGCACCAATTCTGTTGTTATAATGCTGTCAGTGTTCTTTCTTTTTCTGCTTGCTCGGTGCATTAAATTAAAGAAATTTTTAAGACAAGACGGTCCCATTAAGGAAACTTCCTAGTTTTACCGGTTGTGACACCACGTCCTTTTTTGGTGGTAATTGCAAACGTTTTGCTTTCAAGGCGTGGAGATTATTTTCTGATGTCGATTCTGCGTACCTGGAGATTTCGCAACCTTTGAAGACTTAGTCTGTAACATTTAATGCACTTAAGAGGTTTGTCGTGCTGTTTTACAATAAAGAAAGTAATTTTAATGCAATAGACAAAGTGAGAAAAAAATTGAAGTTATACAGTGTGATTCAGAAAAAAGGGAACACTCAATAACTTTTTTATCTTCCAATTGACAAAAAAAAAACGGGTAAATAGTTTGTTGTCTATGAGCATGTGTGCTATTTGGTGGCACTTTCAATTTTTTTTTTGCATTTTTAGTTAAACCGGAAATGAACACAACTTTGGTTTTTTAAATGACACCCTGTATTTGTTGTGGCATTTTTTGATTCTCCATGTTTTTCTCATTCTGGACATATAAAATCTTCAAAAAAGCTTTAAAAATGTTTTTAATTAATTAGAACAGAAACTGTTGAACAGTAACTACAACACCAAGAAGAAAGCAACACACTCTAACGTTGAATTAATAGATTTCGTCAAATTTGCGATTTTACAAATAAACAATAAGCCTGTCAGAGTTAATGTTTTGTTTTCTATTACCACAGCGTTTTTGCTTTTTAAAAGGGTGTTTGTTGTTTTACGATAGTTACATGTAGACAACAGCTTACAAACTTTTTGTGAGATTTAGAGCAAAAACATTCTTATGCAACTCTTCTAAAATTTTATGTCTAGAATGAGAAAAACATGGAGAATGCCAGAAAAAATACAGGGTGTCATTTAAAAAACCAAAAACCGGAAATGCAAAAAAAAGTTATTGAGTGTTTTCTTTTTTTTTTGAATGACACTGTATATTAAAAAATAAGACTGGAATGGCTTTCGTTTACATACGGGGCTGTACACCAACACGTATTTCGGTCAGTTTATCAAGTAAGACAATTTAGGTTCAGGCTGATAATGTGGATTGCATTATTGCGTCTTCTGAAAGCTAGGGATAAAGTTTTAAGAACGGCGTATGGACACCACTCTGGTTAGAGTTGCTCAAATATGGGAAGCCTCTCGCAAACTGATTAGGTGTTCTTGCGACAGGACACACAGCGATGTTCCTGCAAAGCTTTATATTTTCTTTTTTATTATATTCATATTTTCATAATATATCTCGCTCGTCGGTGTTGACATGATTATCGTACCCACACTCTACTCCTCTTACTTTAAATACCTAAAACAAATATACAGTGTAGGGTGACAATATTTTTCCGACTTTTTTTTTCTTTTAAAGCTCACACGAAAAAATGTTAATTTAATGCATTTGAGGAGTTCTCTCCAAGTATCAACTCGTTTAAAAAATTTTGAGAGGTCGCTCAAAACCATTAAAAGTTTATAGAAATTTATTTTTAAAATTATTAAGCGACCTCTAAATATTAATATTTTGACTTCAAGTTTTAGTATTTTTCATTACAACCTACATAGGAAAGACTGAATTAGTGAGAAACTAAAGAACTAAAAAAAGAAAAATTGATTTCTTTTGTTTTTCGAAACTTTTAAAATTCTTGAGCGACCTCTCAAAATTTTTTAAACGGGTTGATATTTGGAAAGAACTCCTCAAATGCATCAAGTTAACATTTTTTTCGTGTGAGCTTTAAAAGAAAAAAAAGTCGGAAAAATATTGTCACCCTAATACAGTGTCTAAAATGTCTTTAACTTCCTCTAAATATTTTAAGACTACTCAGAATTTATTAGATTACGCTATACTTGAGTTTCATAAACAGTCTCATGTTCGTATCACCAAATGCAGTATGCCTATGGAGGAGCTCGTAATATATTTTAGTACTTCTAGTTTTGTTGTTTCGTATCAATTACTAATTACAACAATTTCGCTTTATTTAATTATTTGGACATTTTGACTCTAGATTCCTCCAATACCTTAACTTTAGAAATGACTTCATCATTTATATAAAATTTTATTGTTGACAATCTATGGTATAGCTGTAAGTTAGTCCTGATACTATAATTGGAAAATGGTAGGTATAGTAATACACATGTTAGATTAGAATAACCGGAAACTTATTTTGAACAGGTAATAGTTGGACTTAGAATTGCAGACGGTAAAGATTTATTGCTGCAGGAAGAACAACTGAAAACCAAAACGGAAGAAAAATTTATTGACTTTGAACTTTGATTACAGGTTTGTTTCATTCTTCTATTGACTGAGAAATATATCAAACCAACAAATTAGGGGTAAGTGGTGTGGTGGAGAATGGCAATGCTGGTGTTTAGTTGCAAATTCAGAGTCTCTGCGTTTATTTTGAGCACGGAAAATTTGCCACTGCCGTGCAAAACAGTTTTACCTCGAATTTTATATAATAGTTGAGACCGCTGTTACTACCAAATGGAATGTGAACGTATTATAAGACCCGAGTAACCCTATCTTCCAGCATGACATTGCCAAATTTTTTATTTATTTTGTAAACAGAAAAAATCCTTCGGAAAGAACATCGTACACACTGTAGGTTGGCAATCGTAAGCAACTGTGGTTCTTCATTCGATCGTTTGTTGGTCATTATCTTAAAATCCCAATTGGATGGATAGCCTTTTGTCATGTTATTTTACCCCTACAAATTTTGTTGAATGTTGGTGCGGAACTAAATGGAGTATGAATGTTCAATTGGTCATTTACACTTTAATTATCGTGATTTATTACTACCTACTGTAACACCCAGTTTCTAAGTACTCTTAAGTTTTTTCCTAAAATATCAAACAAAGACGCATTTATTGTTATAATTCTACCCAAAGTGTTTCACAGTGTATATCTTAAAATTAAATTATTTACGAGCTCAAATCATTGTGTATCGACGAGGAAATGGATCGAGCAGAATTTCAATTTTGATTGCATTCGATTATTAAAGTTATTTACATAAATGGCTCGATTCCAAAGTAAGATTTATTGCCAAAGTTTCAGTCATTCATCTAACCTTCAATTTACGCCCGTTTATATTCTATTATAAAATAGTGAAATTACGTATATAAATAACTTGTAATCTAGAAAGATATAAATATCTTAAAGCACAAGTGCCGTATGACATTTATTTAACAATAAATACCGACGCAATAACGGTTTCACAAAAGGGTGCCGAGAAAATACGAAGCCATTCTTTAAAAAGGGTAGAGCTGCTTGACTTTATTATCTTCTGTTTAATAAACGCCTTGCACTAATAACTCTGTACGTTTAATGCATTGTGTATGTAGTATGTGCATACGAGCTTAGTATTTTCAAACAATAAAAGCACAATTTATTGCAAAGGTCCTTTGTAAAATTGACCATGAGATACCTATTGAGATAGGCATTTTAAGCTAACCAAAGTGTTCAAAACGTGCAATTATTTGTTGGGATCTACCCTCAAACTTTATCATCCCTTTAACCAATTTAACCCCACAAGACATTTATATTATACAATGCTTAACACATTGAATGGCGGAGGGTAACAAAACTATTAAACAACTTTTAACGTTTTGTACAATGAACCCTTGAAATAGAGCAGCGTTATCTTGACCGAAATGTTCTCCATAAACATTCAGGGACAGACAGAATATAACAGAAGGTCAAATATTAAACATTCCACATTATTTTACATAAAGAAAAGGTATCAGGAAATCTTGAGCAGCGTTTAAGGGAGTTTTGCTTTTTTAATGTTCCATTTTACCTACCATTTTTTGTTATTCCAGTTGTTAGAAGCTCATTTGCAAAATGCAAACCATTCTTTTCAAAACAGGTATCTATAGTAAACTGAGAACAAAGGCAAAAGTAATTTACTATTCTATCTTTGTTCTCGACATGCAATTATAATAAACCAAGTTAGGTTACATGAATATCTTATTACTGATACTTAAATTGTAAGTTGTTATGCCTATTTAGAAGTTGTTAAAAATTTATCTAAAAGGGATGTCTATGTTTCAAAATGATTCACCCAAATATTATAAACATCGTTATTACGCCACTAAATACAATTTAAACACATGGGATCGTACTCATGGACACATTTAAACAAAACGATTTTATTTGTTTATTGAAAGCTAGCCAAACCAAAATTTACTTAAAGTTTAGTTACGCATATGTTAATACGAGCAGTTTTATATGAATTGTCTTTTGAGCGTCACTGAATCTTAGACAAGATAATTAAAATTATTTTTCTTTTATTATCACTACAATGTTTTATGAAATAACTGATATCACAAAATTTAAAATCACGATTTCCTTTTTTTTTTGATTAAATAAAGCTAAACAATTGACACTTTTATTTTATACCTTCGTAATCAGGTAATATTTTTGATAACATGTATTGTGCTGTGAGATTGCTTGATTTCTGAGAACTTAAAATATTTTTTTGTTTCGTACTGTTTATAAAAAATTGAAAACCGTTGATAGATCTTTATTCCCAATATTATAATTTCAGTTTAGCTTCTCAATTAAGTTCTGCTAGAATCAAGTAGTTATCAAGTAATTTTTTCTTCACTGTTTCTTTGAATGTCGAACTTCTACAGCAAGGTAAAGAGATGTAAATCCTCAACCTAGCCGGAGAGCTCTGAGTGTGAATAAGTTAATTAATTCATGAGTTATCACCCGATCGAGCAGTCTCACTCAGTCAACTAATTAAGACCTGGTAAAGTGATAGTAGCTTAAAACACATTGTTAGGTGAATGGTAATGAGTGATTTTATTCTACCATTGCTTCATTTCTACATAAAACAATATTGTAATTGTAATTTTATTTTGTGCAGTTTTGTTGTATAAAACCCATGGCCATCTAGACAGAAATATATGCAGAGATAGTCTATTTTATTTATGCTAAAAGGAATGGTCCGTTGACGCAAAAGATACTTTAGAAAAGGATAAGTGCGATTGCGGGGAGTTAAGGGAGTTTGGGAAATGCTCGCTTTCGGTGTGCGTTTAATGTATTTCATTCCGCCTGGATAAGTCAAAAAATAAACAAGTCGTTTTTGCGTAAGTGTTGGAAGCGCATTAACCCGGTCGGTGTACCACCAAACTTCGCTGTAGCAATCATTTAGTGATCTCATGTCTTTTGTTGATAATCTCAAATCAGGTATGGAATATCCTATATATCTCAGTAAATATGCATTTTATGGAAAAATGTTTTCTATAAAAGTTGTTCAGTGTTTAGTTTTACATTACAGGACAATACCAACTAACTATTTTTTAAAAAACCAAAAGCGCAACAAATAATGCTTCAATTTTTTTTAATGTGAAGGTATTCCTTTATTGTACTCATTTGATAGAGAATGTTTTCTCTTTTCAATGATGTAAACTTTTGATACACTTGCATAAGTAAATTTTGATTAAAACGCAAAAAATTGTTTAAAAGTCTATTTCAATATTTATCTGTTACGAATTGAAAATTTTGTATAACTACACTCTACAGTTCATAGAAGGTGTTCAAAGTGTGCACCATTTACAGCTTGGCAATGATAAAGTCGTCTTTCAAATGCGTTTACTGCATTTTGAATCGTTTCTGGTGTGATAGCTCCAATTTCTGTTCTAATACGGCCTTTTAGAGTTTCGAAATCTTCAGGCATATCGACATAAATCTTATTTTTGAGATGGCTCCACAGAAAAAAATCAAGTGGACTTAAATCCGGCGAGCGAGCTGGCCATTCTACTGCACCTCTTCTGCCTATCTATCGATAAGGGAAAGTATTATCAAGAAACTGTCGGACATTAATTCTAAAATGAGGAAGCGTCCCGTCTTGTTGCAACCATATTCTGTTATGGGGTACATCTGGATCTAGTTCATTAGGAAATAGAACAGCTAAAGCAGGAACTAAGTCAAATCTTAAAAAATCTAGATAAGCATCCGCTGTTAAATTATGTTCTATAGAAAAAGGTCACAAAATTTGTGTTCCAATAATTCCTGCCCAGACATTGACTTTCTGCTGATATTGGGTGTGCCCTTCTACATACCAGCCAGGATTTAGCGAAGACCAGTAGCGTGTGTTTTGTTTGTTAATGGTATCATTCAAACAAAACGTTGCCTCATCAGTGAAAAGAATATTTTTATGAAAATTTGCATTTTCCTGAAGCCTATGTGTTATTTCTTCTCAAAATTGCAATCATCGATCTAAATCATTTTCTAATAATTCTTGAACTATACAAGATTTATACGGATGCCACTTCTCCTTTCTTAGAACTTCGTGTGCAGTGGATTTCTTCAAAGTATGTTCACGAGCAATTTGTCGAACAGAAACATGTGGATTTTCCACGACAGCCAACATTTTATTATCACGTTGTTCATTATTTAGAGCTTTAGCTCCGCCCGTTTTTGGACGATCTTTGACAGAACCCGTCTCATGAAATTTATGCAAAATTTTACTTACAGTAGACTGAGAAATATGGTATTCGAGGTGCACGTTATTAAACAAATTGCAAACTTCCTCCTGTGTTCTTCTTCTGTCTCCATATCCCAGCATCATTATAATTTAGATACGATGTTTTTCTGATAAATGATCCATAGCAAGTCGTATTTTTGTAACTTTGTTATCCTCACGTTAATCAAAATGCTTAAATTAATTAAACAAATAACTTTTCGCTTCAGTTCGGTTATTAATTGACATTTCTACGACGCATTCAATTGTTGCAACAAACAAAAGTGTATCCCACCGAGCATAATGTGACTAGATGATATTGAAAATTTATAAGACCGCGTCTGAAAAGGTAACAGATGAATAAATAAACTTTTAAGCGTTATTCAAACAATTTTTTGCGTTTTAATCAAAATTTACTTATGCAAGTGTATCAAAATTTTATATCATTGAAAAGAGAAAAACATTCTTTATCAAATGAGTACAATAAAGGGATACCTTCCTATTAAACAAAATTGAAGCATTATTCGTTGCGCTTTTGTTTTTTTTAAAAGTAGTTATTTGGTATTGCCCTGTAATGTAAAACTAAACACTGAACAACTTTTATAGGAAACATTTATATAGGATAGTCCATACTTTTCGGACACATTGTATATTTAAATAAAAGATCGGCCACATTTGAGTTAGTTAAAAACAGAGTTGAAAAAAGGCAATCACTTAATAAATATCAGTTAAAAGTAGTAAATTAAATTTACGTTTTCATGATAAATTTCAAGTTAATGATGTATTAGTGTTTCTGATCTATTTTTGTGAAAAAGTAATAATAACTTTTGTACTTTAAACTAAAATTGTATAATCTCTACAACTATTTTTTTAAGACGAGATAAAAGAACTTCTCTAAAGAACCAACCTAAAGCTGAGACTTATGTCAAATCTAGCATCCAGGATAGGAGCTGATTCTATTTTATTTTAAAATTAGAATTTTTTGTGCTATTTCCTACTTTTGTTATTTTTTTATTTTTGTAAAAGTAGATCATTTGATTTACAAATCAACAAGTGAAATTGACACACCTGCCATAGATCAATCAAAATTGCAACGGGCAGAATTTTATCTCCAAGGCCTTCAATTTTTAATTTTATTTTTTTGACATACCACCGCAGTGTATTACACAGCAAGTTCTTGGGCCATTTAATTGTTACATTGTTTTTAAGCAAAATTGACTTCTTTGAAATTTTATTTTAGTTAGATTTTCTGCTTAATAAACCTTGTTCTTGCTAAAAGTATTACTACTGTAAAACAACTCTCTTGTGGAAACTTCTTTTACTCGAAAACTACACATCCCACGATAAAAACGCGAAAGTAAAATTTTTCTTTACATAATATGTAAAAAATAAAAAAACAATTTCTTCCAGTAATATAAAGGCGTTTTTAAAAAGTATACTTAATTCTCTCCTCCCTTCTCTTAAACCCCATTCATGATGAGACTACAACTTGCATAAAGTCTGGTAGCATAACATGCACATTGCAGTAGCAATCGATAAATGATTTCTGTAGGTATCTCGATTGAGACAGCAAGCCTCATCAACAAACGATAAGGATTCCCGCATAATTAATTTTATTCGAAAATAATGCAGTTTACGGTAAAGTAGAATAGGATTTAGTTTTCAGCGTGACAATATATTTTTTAAATGGAAAGAAATACATTATTTTATACACAGTTTCTACTACCGCTTAAATCAATATTGAATGTCTTTGGTAAAACAACTTTTTAATGTCCATTATCATTGTTGAAATTAGTAAAGTTAACCTACTTCATCAAAGTCCAATTCCAGACTTCTCGATATTGTGTACTACTGTTTAAACAGTAGTAAATTATAGTGTTAGTAAATGCGTTGATACGCAAATGTTAATTTGTAAACGTTAAATGGTAAAGTTCGGAAACAGAAATCAATCAGTAAATGGGCATTTAATTCCATGGGTACAACAGCCTATGAAATTGTATTGCATTCATCAATTCATGGGTGCTACGAACCAATTTCATCGGACAGACGGATACAGAAATTACTGAACGCAAGACAAATCTCCATAAAACGCATCGATACTCGTTTGAGCGACCCATGAATTAATAAATACAAAACGGTTTATCCTTCCGTCATTATAGCATGAAATACTAATTAATTTCGTTGGGGGAAATTCTAGAATTTTCAGGATATTTAAAAATGTAATGAATGTAGGTTAGGAAGCATTTAAATAATTTCAGATTTCATATCTAAACAATTTAAACATTTGTTCAAAAATGAAAAAAAATGTTAAATAGCTAAAAATCAAAAAACATCAAGGTTTAGGAAATAAAAATTTTTTCAGATCAACATTAATTGCAGGCATTTTTTAGCACTTTGTTTATCAAGTCACTTTAACAAAACACTCGTTAAAATCGTTAAACTTAATAAAAGCACGACATAATAACTAGCCAGATAACAATCAAATATAAAAAGCAACTTTAACTACACCAAAATAATTAAAGAAAAATGCTATCCAAGAGTGGCATTTAGCACACGGTATTTTGAAAACTAAACATGTTAGAAAAAACTATAGAGGTAATGTTAGTGCGATGACATATTTTGTTTCATAATTTAATTTAATAATTTGTTAAAAATACTACAACTTCTTAGATTTGTAACTTTTTATAAAAGTGCTTGATTTATAAAATGCATATGCAGAACACAATTGCAACCCACATTTTATTTCCACATTCCGAGGCACAGATTGTAATATGACCTGCATATAATTACCTAAATGTATGCGCATAAATTATAAAGAGCTTGCACGTGTGCTCTAGTTAACAAAGTACTGGATCGCTGTAAAAGGCGTAGCGCATCGTGTCAGAGCGACTTGCTGTATTTTATTTCATTAGGTGCATATAAAATATTACTTGTTTCCAATTAGTGAAATCTTCTAGATATTTTTAATTTTAAAACAGTATTAAGAAATAAAGGAAAATTTAAAACTGCAAACTGAAAACGAAAACTTTAAAATGTAAGATTTACATTTCACTTTCCAATTAAAACGGGATAAGAAAGATAATTTGAATTGACTTGTCTATTTATGTCAAAATCAATACAAGAAAACCTAATGAGCCAATTGCGAGATTTTTTTACTTAATGCTTACAAAAGCTTGTATATTTCCTTCAAAAATAATAATTAATTAAAATTCCAATTGTTTTGTCAGGTACTACCATCACGTTATGTCAAGGCCGTACTGTCTAAACGTATTTATTAAAAGTTCTAAAACAAATAGTAGTTAGCTCAATTCGTAATAAAAGATTCTATTTGAAAAATTCAGTAACATATTGAATTCAGCTTAAACTAAAGAAAACACGTCGATTTCCATTAGAAACAGATATTGAATATTAAAAGTACTAGCAAGAACCTACATTTTGTCCAAACTGCGCTTTCTCTGATTTTTGAGCTAGTGAGCAGGCACAATACTTACTCACCAGGCTAGATTCTGTACCTACAGACCCTTAAATACATTGTATCCCGTAACAAATCTTATTGCTAATAAAGGCATATCATTAGATATGTAGCATTTCTTAGGATTGTTGTTTTTTGATCCATTGTTAAGATGTCTTTAGAATAAAATAAAAACTCTGTTGAATTTGCCTTACTACATCTTTTCAGACACACGTCGTACACAACCTTTTTATATGTACAAAGAACGTGTGCAAGTCCGGTAGCATTATAAAGTATTACTTAATTTCAAAATACGAATTTAAAGGGTTAGTGAATGTAAAATATCACTATGTCCAGAAAGTAAATTCATTTTTACTGGTAAAATAAAACAAATGTATATTAGGAAAAATAATTTATTGCAAAAGAATCTGTAGACTTAAAACTATTAGTCAACATAGCTACCACCATTTTGTAAGCACTAATTTTTGTATTCCTTCGTCATAAAACGTTGACGCCTGTGACTGTAACCAAGTTGCAACATGTTCTTTAATCTCATCGTCGTCATTGAATTTCTTGCCAGCGAGGTTTGATTTTAGGCTTAAAAACAGGAAGAAGTCACTGGGAGCAAGGTTCGGACTATACGGTGGGTAGTCAAATTGTTCCCATCCAAATTGAGTCAAAAGTTGCTCTGTAAGGTTTGCAATGTGGGAGCTAGCATTGTCATGAATCAACAAAATGCCGCTAGTGAGCTTTCCACGGCGCTTATTCTGAATTGCACGACGCAGTTTCCTTAGAGTATCACAGTAAGCAATAGCGGTAATTGTTTCGCCCCGTGGTAGAAAGTCCACTAAAAGAACACCACATTTGTCCCAAAACACTGTGCACATGATTTTCCGGGTTGTTAAATTCGGCTTCGATGTTGTCTTTGCTGGTGACGATGTGTGCCTCCATTCCATCAATTGCCGTTTTATCTCATGTGTCTCATAGGCTACCCAAGTCTCGTCCCCAGTTACTGTTAAGGAAATTGTCTCCGTCATTGTGATAACGAGTCAGAAATTCAAGAGCAGCACCCAGGCGTTTTTTCTTGTGATCCTCGGTAAGAGTTTTCGGTACCAAGCGTGCACAAAGCTTTCGATATCCCAGTTTGTCATGAACAATTTTATGAAGAAGGGGTCGTGAAATTAGGGGAAATTCCATAGAAAGAAGAGAAATCGTAAACTTACTGTTTTCTTTAATTTTTTCATTCACTGCATGAACAAGTTCATCATTAACCAATCATGGACGTCCACTTCTTCCTTCATCGTGCGCGTTGACACGGCCATTGTTGAATTTTTTTACCCATCTCACAACCATAGAATAACTCATTACATTCTGTCCATACACCTCAGAGAGCTGTTGATGAATGTCCACTGGTTTCAAATTTTTCGCATTGAGAAACCGAATCACCGATCTAATCTCGCAATCGGCGGAATTTTCAATTACCTTCGCCATTATAAACAAGCACTGTGACACGATAACAGCAGATAACTAACTCAAAATGGCGTCAATCGCTTAGTAACGATACAAGGTCATTGCCGCGCATGCGCGGAACTGCGATCGCATTGCTGCAACGGCTGGAAATAGAAAATGAACTTACTTTCTGAACATAGTTATAGAATTGCTTTAATTTCCGCTTTCAAAGATAAAAATTTCTGTCTTCATTTTACACATTAATTACAAGTTGCCACTTTGTTAAAATGAAATGTTTGAATGCTCTATTATATATATTTAAATTCAACAACTCCATTTTCTTTAAAAGACGCTTTTAAGTTGTCAGAAGAAAGCAATTTATTGCAGATAGTGGTGTGAGGATATTATTTTAAAGAAAAAATATATTTTTTGTCTTAACATGCAAAACCTCCCTGTTAACTGCCTAGCCACGGTTCCATGATCAACTCGATCTCCAACGGTATTTTTTTGCACTCCTACGGCTCAAGAGAAGAGTATTAGGGCTTTATAAACTCCATTCTGCGTTTTAGCGTCAGATTCTTGCAGATTTTCTAAAAACGTCTCGTCAAGTTGGCGCTTTGAAAACTTAAGTATCGAGACCTTGTGATAATTTTTCTGTGAGAGAGACATTTTCAAAGTAAAAAAAGATTTTATTTATTGCATCCAGCCTTTTCAGTGCATATCTAGAAACTTTACGTCTTGGTGGTGCTTTTTAATTAGTTTAATTGATTGAAATTGGACTCAGAGAAAACCATTCAAGTTATAGTATAATTTTGCTGATTCCATGAGATTTTCAAATCTTACCGTTCTAAAAGGGTGATCCACGAATTTAACAATTTAAAGTAGAATTTCCATAGAATTTGGAACGCAGTTTTCACATTATACAAAAGCTCCAAAGAAGGTAAAAAGAACTTATTATGTTCCTTTCATCAGACTGGTGCAACCCATGATGGTCATGATGCTCAACGATGGCAGCTCCTGGCTTATGTTTTAATAGTGTATATAACTAAAATATTGTTTGTATGAGATTATGCTAATCAAGTGTTCTGCGTATCAACGAATACCGTCCCGTTACGAATTATTCAAGAACCACTAGCACGTAAGTTAGTTTTTTGTACACTAAAAAATGATTCTCTTTGGAATAGAATGCGACTTGTAGTAACTGTCTGCTAAAATTAGTTAAATCCATTCAGTTATTTGAACCGATAAAAAGAATTTTAAGCTACCCAGGAATTAGGATAGATTCATTTAGATACGTAGTTTGTTAAGTATATTCTTTAGATAATCAAGCTTATCACGCAATTAACAATGCCTACAGTCGCTATAAGAAACCGATGAGTGGTTGCCCCTCCGCTTGTAATTATCTCGAGACACGTACGCTCAGTCATAAGCGAGTTAACGTTTGTAATAGTAACACAACATTGTTGTTCATTATCTCCGATATTTAATTGTGTGAAGGAAATGTCGAAATGTTTATCAGATGTTGTCAATTTTATTATAGTTTGTGTTATAATTGCAGAATATACGGGGTGTATTATTTCAGGTCGAGAATATTAACGCTACTTAATTTGCATCAAAAACTATGCAAGAAACTCTAATAACAATTTGTTGTTAACTCTTCGGTTGTAAAAATATTAAGAGTCGTATATTTTTTTTATAATTTGCTTATGACTGTCCAAAATTATTAAATAAAAGTAGCCAGCCATAGGTTAGGTACCATAAAACATTAATCAATCATATTTTTCCCCCATTTACCACCAATTTTCTTTCAAATAGTTTTTACATAATGTAATTGCTTTGATTTACTTGTTTGTAAAAGATATTGCAATACTGTATTTACCTAGAAACATTAACAATAACGACCTGTAAAAACGTTGCTAAGGTAACCACGTTAATAAACTTATGACCTATTATTGCTCTGCTTACAATTTTCATACAGTGTTGCAAGTAACGTCATTAGCGCGTATTAATCTGTTCTTACCCCTACTTTTCTTTTAAATCTAAGGCCCAACCAGCTTTTTTGTCAGACCCCCTTATTTGGTGTTGCTAAGTTTGTTAGAAAAATTTCGTGATTAACAAACTTTCCTTAATAAGTTATTTATTTTTATAAATGAAGATATATCGTTTGCTTATTTTATTACTTCTTTTTAGAAATTAATGTCTAACGCCTTTTTTCAATACAAAAGCTTTTTTGTTTAATGCTTCTTGACATTGTCGTAATTTATGACTTGGGAACGTTAAACTTCTCTAATATTTTTTTATAAAATGTTTTCTTAATACTAAATTAGAGATATTATATTTTTTCTGGTTTTATTTCTGCAATTCACACAAATTTACACTCTTATCGCTTGGTTTTATTACCAATAAAACTATAAATCTGTCAACTTGACAGGCATAGACGAGATTTATTTTTCCTATAATTCTCTAATGCAAGGTGCAAGTTCTCGCTACGTCACACCCTGCTTGCACTATGTGATTGGTTTGCCTAAACATCCGGTATGTTAAACAGCCAATTATTTGTTGGTACAACCCTCTTGAGGGGTTGGAAGTGCCATTTATCGCTTGAAAACTAAAGAGTTCTTCTGCCGCCTCCGTTAGCACCACACGTACCTCTCGCTTTACTCTCCTGTGGGATACTTGGACTTAGAAATTTGTCACTAAGTACCGAGGAATAAATAATTTCTGCTAAAGTTAATTGTACCTGAGTGCAAAGTTCGCTATTTAAAGTCACCGGATGTATCAATATTTACTGTTTCGTATCTTTAAAAGCATTGCCAACAGGCGGAATCTTCCAATTAAACCCACATTGAACTCTCGCAACTTATCGTACCGCTAATTATCTTAAAATACCTGAACTTCTTTTGTGTTTCGAACTGCCTAAGAGATTCGCACTGCCGTACTCTAATTGGATGTGTGATAAATCACTTAATATTACCGTATTAACTAACGTATGAGAGAGACGTCCATTACCTGTAAATATTTATGTAATACCTGTAAATTAAAATTTGTGTAAAAGTGCCGTGAGGTTAGTGAACTTTGTGCTAACAGCTGGTTTCGCTCTCTAAAGAATATTTCCTGAGATGATAAATACATGTTACCTTTATTTTACTTAACGTCTTATGAAGAAGCATCGTTGGCACACACAATCTGCCAACCCACCTTCGCAATCACTTGCGAAACCTAACTATATTTTGCTGTATGTCACCAATCGTTTGGAGAAGAGTAACCCTGTTGTGAAAAGATCGGTTAAAACCATTGTGTGATAGAAACATTTGGTTCATTGAATTATAACTTAATTATTTTATTGTGAACTTTGCTGTCTTTATTTGTGTCCATCCTTTTATGCATAATATTTATAGACTGAATGTGTACCTTTATCGTTTACTTATGATAAATATTGTTAACGCAACGTTACTGTGTGTCAACCTATTTTGTTTACTGAATGGTCTATTTAGATTTTTTTATTCAAAACCACGGCTAATTGCAATAATAGCTGCAGGTGACGGACATAAAAACATTGTTATTATTTACATGCTTCTTTCATAAAGGATCAGGGAATCTTATTTTAATACTTACCGTCGGTTCATCATATGTATGTGTACCTTGCCTTCATTGTTCCAGTACTTCTTGTTTTGTACTGGTTTGCTGGACTGTAAACGTTGCTAAGTTTCACCTAATCGCATTTATTGTTTACCTGTCTATATTTCTGTACTGTTGTTTCGCTCTTCATTATTGTTTAGTTAGGTGTATGAATTTCTTTTTTAATATTGTAACCGAACTGCTGTATCCTGTTTCTCGTGCAAGCACTTCTTTGCAGTATCCCAATACATGTATTAATTATTTTTGATCTTTTATTGAGTTATGAGCATACTCGTTAAAACCTTACAGGAACAGCAGGCCTGAATTCCAGTGACATCAACGCTCTCATACGGATTCATTATTTTGAGATTATCTTGTGTAAGTAAGTATCTAACTAGAGTGCAGTACAAGCTCTATTTTATTTATATGTGTATTATTCGAATCTGTGGTTCAACTCTGGCTAACATCTCGCCTACTGACCTATATATGAAGATCAGCTGTGAGGTTTTCTATTCGAAACGACATTTTACTACAGCTGGCCCTTCTCAATATCGAAACCCCTAAGATTACCGCGTTATTATGATCGTTTATCGCTTGCTCTAAGCTCTCTTAGCTCACTACCCGTCTTCGACTGTATATATCGATTTTATATATGTTTACACTACCGATGGGTCACTAACCCCAGTTTTTCCCGTAACAAGTTATCACACAGACCTACAAAATTGTATGATTTTCCCGTAACAACTTCTATTCTTTTTTTAAAATTTGAAAAAGTAAAGAGGTAAACTAATCTATGTTGTTGGGTTTGACACGTGTTGAGTTCTGCGCGTGTTTCTTTTATTTTATTTTTCTCCATTAGCAGTTTATGTGGTATGATATTCGGATGTCCTCAGTGAAACGATAGGAACCATAAGTGGAAGTGTCACGAAACCTAGACCGGTTCTTTTGAACTATGGTTTACTTGTGTCTTTTAATGGCGTATAATATCTTCTCTTAATAGGTTTGAAACAAGTTTTGGAGATATATTTTAAGTTTGATTTGTTTGTTTATATCATATCACCCACTTCACTAAGAGGGTAGATTGTTTCATTGAAAACTGTTAAGTTTTCTTTTAGATATCCGAAATTCCATTTACTGAGATTGAAGGTAAGTGTGGTTACATTTGTTCTGTGTCATTTTCTTCACCAAGTTGTACCATGGCAGGTAAAAGTTTTTGCCTATGAGTCTTTTTAATTTGTTGAATACTTTTATTCAATTTTAAAAGTCGATATAAATTTTCCTAAACTTATTGTATGTAATATTAAGAATAATATTTAGGTTTCTTTTGTTTTTTGTGTGTATTAAAACAATTTATATTCATATTAAGCATTTTAATAAACCGAATTGATGTAGACACAAAAGCAACAACGTTTTTATTACTTGCAAAACAGAAAGATCTAATCTAGTATTTCTCTGCTGAAGTAAAGAATTCAGGATTAAATTTGAAATTTATTGAGAAAAGCTAGATTTAGTTCGTAATTTCAAGATTGTTTATCAAAATGTAACACACAATAAGCAAAATGCAAACACAGTTAAATAAATTTCACACAAATAACTACTTTTGAAATATACACAAATTTATACGCTTTAATGATGGGTTGTCAAAAAATGTAACATTCGTTACAATACTGTCTGCAAGCAAATAAAGAGCTAGGCTTATTTTGAAATCATAATTTTAAAGATACTGATATGTATTGAATGTAGAAATGCGTTTCTAAAAGGATTCTCAGTGCAACTAATTATTATTTGTTTCCAGAAATTGTAATTGCTATTTCGCTCATCATTGTATACACCCTTTTCTTGTATACTTCCGACATTTTAACCATGGAAGTTGCTGAAGCAAATTTTCTTAACAATGGTTAATTTAATAATAAATTTAACACAATAATGTCTAATTCAGTATATCTACCACGGAACCTAGTTTAATTCCCGTCTCACTATCAACAGACAAGGGATTTGTTTAACCCGGCATCAAAATAACCTGAATCGTAATTGCTCTATGACCCTGAACCTGTAGAAGAAAGGTAGAGAAGATGGGAAACATCGAAAACCGCAAAGCTCTCCGTGGAGTATTACTCCCTTAGGTCTTAAGGTGAGCTTTATGGTTTATATCTATTTTTTTCTCTTAATGTTATGATGTATTGCTTGGGGCTTTATTAATATTTCACCAAATAAAGCTATTAATTCTCCAGAAACAACCTGTAGAACTTGATAGTTTTCAAAAATTTAAAGTTAATTTACACGAAAAGCCATTTTGAAAGCCATTATTTCAGTATAAAATTCACTAGGGTAAAATTTCCTTTTATTGAATTTCTATAATAAATTTTCCAAAGAGAATTAGAGCACATGTCAAAGTATCAGAACGTAATAACGGATCGTCTTCGGAGGGTCCAAATACAAATTCAATTTAAAAAAGATATAAAAAATTGCCATCCCTATATTCACCACTCTTCACATCCACTTTATAGTTTCTCATATCATTTGCTGTTATAGCTCTTATCGGCTTATAAAAAAAGAGCAACAGAAAAGCGAAAGTGGGTGTTTTATTTATGACGGAACCTTTGAATTACTACTAAAATTTTACCATCCGACAAAAGAGTGCTACAGAAATTTTAAGCTTTGAATTTCATGATGATATTTTCAGAAGTTTAAACACAGAACAGGAAGAAAAAAATATAACCTTAAAGAATTTTCACAGATTCCTGCACAAAATATATATCGTATCCTATTACGTGTAAAGCTTGCTCAGAATGCCAGATTCACTCGCTGATCATTTTCGAATAAAAGGGGGTTAAGCGGTAAGGGATAAAGGGATGGATAATGTATAAAGTCTGGCCTACAGGCATTAGCACGTGAGGTGATGCACTGAGCATACTTGTCAAGTCTCACGGTCCGGGGTTTTGCGTACAACGGGTCGAATGTATATACCCGACACAGATCCCTTCCAAAGCTGAGAAAAGATTTGAAGCTTATCCTTTAGGCACCGAAAGGGCATCAACGCAAAAATCGATTTGTTATCTCGCTTATCGCAGTTATCTGAATTTTCCATGTGGATTTAGTCAGAAAAACAATTGCTTTCTTATTTCTTTCGGTATAATATATTTGGTGTGGTTTTCCACACAACATTTAACGGATTTATTCGAAATATCCTTTTTAACACCGTGTTAACGAACTTAATGTTGCCGTTTTAAACAAAACGATAAATTACCAAAATCATAATGCTCTGTTATATAATAGATTATAAAAGCCTTTCTACACTATTCATGGTAATACTTGCAATAACCTCTAGTTAAAGATGTACAAGAAGTAAGTAATTGACAAACACAAAACAAGCTTAGACTTTTTAATTTTCTTTTTTTTATCAAGGTAAATTATCATTTGTACATAATATATAGAAAAATTAGATTTTGTATGGGATTCAAACCCACCTCATTGATACACTTGCCCAAAGTTCTCCCAATTGAGCTAACCAATTCGTTCTTAAGCAAAAGTTATTATTTTTATATTTAGATACAAATAATAATTTACCTTAATTCTGTCTAATCATTAGCTTTTTCGGTAATTGGAAAACTTGCAAAATTTCTAATGAACACTGATTTACATGCATTTGTGATTCGCCAGCAATCTTCATTATTATTAATTTAAAGATTTTTAAACATTTGTTAGTCATTTACTAATTTATTTCTCCATTCATTCAAATAAACGTTTAGATAAAAACGAAGAAATTAAGACAGTAGTAATAATCTGTCGTCTGCCGGATTATACTGACTGATTGCATTCCTAAAAATCTAAATTTTCCACTTTTCTTGAATTCTCTGGATCATTCGGTTTTAATACTATTCCTAAACATAAAACTAAATCAATTATTCTAGAATTTTGGAATTTGTCAATAATTTGTGGTTTCTATTCGGAAACTGTAGGCTAACGTAGTATGTTAGTTATCGAAAGCAGCAACAACAATCTTAACTGCGCGATTGCAAAAAGTACCATGGTAAAAATCCGAAGTTTACTTAAAGATAAAAAACAATGTTAACTGGTTTAGGCAGATGTGTGCTTTGCATATTGACCTTTGAACAAAGACTACAAGAATGTCATCATCATAAAGATATTTGGACTTGTTTTCACTTGCTTAGAATTCCAGATATCTTTCTTGATGAAAATTGGATTGATCACCTTGATCTACTTAATCGTCGGTATGTCAGTTAAAATATTATGTTGCTAGAGTTTTAAACATTTCTTTTTAAATTGTTAGTCGTTCTTAAAATTGAAATAAAGCCAAAAATTGGAAACCAATTATCTTTTATTTTCTTCTTTTTGACTTAGGATTTAGCAACATATCCGCATGGTAGTAGAAAAAGGCGAGATTTATCAGACGTTAGACCAGCAGATTGTCGAAAGGAAAGTAAGAGACGTTCCTTAAACCAAATATTGATTTCAGAAAGCCACAGGCACGTGGTGAAATACTATTACGAATTGTTCTACATTACTAGACAATCCACAATACTGAAGAACTTCACTACAGATTATTATATTAACAATATTGTCTTTCAAGGCTCAAGGTGGAGTTTATCCGATTGATTCCTCTAACAGTCACGGTTTTTGTATTGTTTCTTTGATACCTTCTGTTATCAAAAAAACAAAAATCCATTGGCTGATCGGTGACCTTTCTCAAGTCAATAAAGACACCTGAAATCAGCAAGCTTGACAGTAACTTCAAGATACTCAGGAAAGCCAAAACATCTAGAGGAGGCAGCCAGCTCCAGCAGCAACAACCAGTTTTATCAGCATCGCTTCAAAAGACAGACGAATCAACGCAAATTCTCTAACGATCAGAACCCCTATCGTTTTATTTTAATAAGATAAAAAGAAATTCGGCGAATAAAAATAAAAGGGTCAAAAGAAAGAAAAGTAATAATCAATAAATAGAAAAAGAATACTAATAAAATAATATCAAACCAAATAAAAATAAGCAAACACAAAACAACTAAATAAACAAAGAGTAAAAACAAAGAAATCTTGGAATAAATAAGTTTTAGAAATCCTTCTAAAGGGCCAACTTAGAACAATAGAAAATCATTAAAGCCCTACCCCCTGTAATACGTGTAGCAGTGAGAGAAGAGTTGATCTTGTGAGACCAATGCTCCTCAAGTCGGTCTCATTTTTGCGCAATCTAAGCTGTAGCACGATTACTACCTGGTGCGTACGTAGAGACTAATACAGTGTGTCCAGTTTAAAATGACCTACATGGGGATATTGAAAACGGTAATAGATACAAGGTTGGTTCAATGGGAAAAAAGTTTCGTATTTATATGCCAATGAATGATCCATGGTTACATTAACAAACATCTGTCCCGTTTCAAAGGTACTGGGCGAAAACCAAAAAAGTGCATTTTCTAATATCCTGATTTATTTATTTGTTATTAGAGATAAATGTACAATATTTTCAAAAACTAAATAGCAACTAATGAAGATTTCAGAAACGATTTCAAAAAATGCTAGGCCTTCTATATTTCACGTACTCGTATCCAACTTTTGTTTTTCTTATGGGCGCCATATTGGATTTTTACATTTTTAAATCATCATAAACAGAACTTTTCAACCATGTACAATATGACTATGTTTAAACAAGAAAAAGTACAAGAAAATACAAAATTAAGATTTAACCATAGTAAGCCTTGAGGTTTCCAAATAATAATTTGCAAACAATTTTGTAAGTGAGTGAGACAGCAGATTAGATGGGGAAATAATGTCTGAATGTGTATAATTGGTAGTCACATCGTTGGACCGTTTTTCTTTCATGAAAACCTTAATTCTGAAAGATACATTCATCTTTTACAGTCCAACGATGTGACTACCAATTTTACATATTCAGACATTAAATCCCCATCTAATCTGCTGTTTCACTCGCTTACTCATTTTTTTTGCAAATTATTATTTGGAAACCCCAAGGCCTACTATGGTTAAATCCTAAATTTGTATTTTCTTGTACTTTCTCTTCTTTAAACATAGTCATATTGGTCATGGTTAAAAAGCTCTTTTTATGACGATTTTAAAAATGTAAAATTCCAATATGGCGCCCATAAAAAAACAAAAGTTGGATACGAGTACGTAAACTCTAGAAGACCTGGCATTTTTTTAAGTCGTTTTTGAAATCCTCATTAGTTGTTATTTAGTTTCTGAAACTATTGTACATTTATCTCTAATAACAAATAAATAAATCAGGATTTTAGAAAATGCACTTTTTTTGTTTTCACCCTGTACCTTTGAAATGGGACAGATATTTGTTAATGTAACCATAGATTATTCATTGCCATATAAATACGAGACTTTTTCCCCATTTAACCAACCTTGTATCTATTATCGTTTCCAATATCCCCATGTAGGTCATTTTAAACTGGACACACTGTATACGAGTCTTGATTGCTATATTTCTATTTGACGCTTTCTTATTTATTGTTTCATGCTATATGCTAATTTACGCTTGGTAATCTATCGTTTAGTATGCACATTGTAATTATAGAGAAGCCTGAGTCTGGTTTGAAATTTCTAGAAATTTTTTTATTGAAAGATATGTATGACGCTAAACGAGATAAATCAGTTTTATCTGCCGCTCATTTGGTTTTTATTGTTTTGGCCTTTTGTTTTCTGGAAGAATGGATTTCAGCGATTTTGTATGATACTAGATAGAATTATTTAATTTTTTTATTTTCATTTATATGACACGTTAGGCGAGATAAAGTATGCATCTTGATCACCAAACATTGAACCGAAGGGCTAGGTTTTGATTGACAAAAATATGTCTCAATTTTTATTGCATACCTATAACTTTTCATGCGGTAAGTTGTACTCGTAGTCCATCAGTATACTTCTCTAGTTTTGTTATTAAATTTCTATCTTTCAGTTACAAATAATAACTAATACCGATAACTACTCCTTACATACAGCCCAAGGCAACCAATGAAGTGCAATTCGAAGCAGAACAGTTTTTTGACCTAGCTAAGAAAATGCATAGTAATAGAAGCTTTAAAGCTTGTTAGTACCCAAAGGTGGTGCAATGTTTCTGACTGAGATCCCAATAGTAGAGAGCCATAAGGATTCCAGTAGTTTAATTTGTTTTTGTGACATTAAAGATTTGCAAAAGAGAATTGCCAATTTTTAGTCTAATATCGTAATGTGAGTGAATTTTAATTGCGTAATTGGTTATTCTGCAGTTAATAGTAATAATAATAATAATGTTTATGCCAGTGTAGTAACATTGCGCTAAAAACCTGTATGTGCAACTGAATAAAAATTACAATGTAATTTTATGCTGCACTTTGCCTTTAAAGTTTTATAATTGCGGTGTTATACCAGATACTATTAAATACAAAACGAAAAATTAATTGGATGCGATATTTTATTTAATGCAAATATTTTTTGTCCTTTCTTTATACTTATAATTTATGTTCGGCACATCTCCACCGAGTTAACTACTTTGCTTTTCAATTGCTGGAATTTTTATTATCAGTACAGGTTATCTTCAACGTTTGGCATTTTTATTTTGTAAATAGGAATCCCGACTGTCGGAACAAAGCTCTCCTTTATAGATAAAAAGAGGCTTTGATTATAAACACTTTAATGGTAATTAAAATGGTAGTAAATCAATTAAAATACAGATATTTTTAGGAGTCTATATAATTAAAAGTAATTAATATAAAATTTTAAATTTGTATAAAAATTTGTTCAACTTAAATAAGAATACCGAAAAAGATTGTTTTTTGTTTTCAAATATGTCAAGATTAACAAGACGAAAGTTCTTAGTTTTAAGCACAAAAGCCCTTCTTTTAATAACAGACAGAAAGGTTTGACATTTTTTGGGGTTTAACAAACAACATATGAACCTAATAAATTATGCGACGGAGCAGAACTAGTGAGAATGAAATTTGCAGTATGTATAATTGTAGTTTAATATAGAAACCACTATGAGAACGATATTTCAAATTCTGCGGTTGCTGGCGTTTTAATCGTAATTTGTAAAGTTCATACTTTCCGTCTCTGTTTCTACCCTTATTTGACAACAATTCTAACATTGTTGCAGCATGAATTATAGCTCGCAATTTTAGTTAAAATACTTGTTATAAACGCTTGTGTAAAGTACACTTTCTGTGTAATAAACTAATGCACTACAAATACAGAAATGCTCTAATAAACACGCAGAATGGAAATGTTTGTGTACCAATTTGATAAAATTCTGTTGCATTAGCAAAAATATTTCCAGCCTAGAACTTTCAAACACGTCACGTTTAGGTAGGAAAATATGAGTCGGAAAACTCGAAAGCATTGAAAAAGTTTTATTCAGAAATCGACTCAAAAGCAAATATAACAAAACTTATACCCCTTTAAACTTTATCAAAATGTCATGTAGAAGGAAAACTAATTTATAAGATCGAATAAGAGCGTGCCAAATCTAAAGCTGCGATCGCATTAATCAAGTAAAAAGATTACATCGATGTGCTTTTAAAAGTTGTAACTGACGACGGAAAAACAGAATTGCGCTGACGTCCGTACAAATTAGTTCTTCCCGTTATATTGCTCCCAGAGCGCCTTTGATACGTTTTAGTTTTCATGCCCTGCTTCCTGACGTCTCTTTGCAAAACCGAAAACTTTGGTTATTGACAGTGCACGAAAGTTAAAAAAGGGAATTTGTAGACAACCCCTACTTCAATGTCTGTGGTTAACTCTTCTAGTGAATTCTTCTAAAATTCAATTGAAAAAGACGTAAAGTTTATTCATTAATAAAATTAACGTCAATGAAATATTAATTTTTATATTAACGAAAAATATTATTGCATTATTTATTGTTTCTTTGAGAAAATAGAAAGTATTGCAAGTTATAAGTACATAAGTCAAATAATAAACTAAAATGGGATTTTTCAAGATTAAATCAACGATGATTTAAGTTGTTCAAACTCACTAGTCCCTGACCAAAATTGATTTCCCGGAAATCAGGTTATGCATTATCTGTGTTCTATACATGATTGCCAATTCTCCGTTAATTTTCTTTCTAGAACCCTTGAGAAATAAACAACAGTTTTTAGTAAACAAGCAATAACAATCAAACAGAATATTAATTTGATCAAAATATATCAATTGTGCAGTGACGGCTTGTAGTATTGTGCGGTGGTAGAGCCACGGCTTTGCGGTTCAATGTGTGGAAGGAGGTTATAAAAGTTTTTGAGTACAACATTACAAATCTCTTTTTGAAATAAACATTTTTGTTAAATTTTCTGATTCGTCCTTTAGAACTGGATTTCGAAGTAGAGACACCCTGTGTTTTCGAAATATCTAAATCCGGCAGAGGTCTTCTGAGTTCTTTTATTTCGATCTTTTCTTCCAAAGAATAGGTAGAAAAAGATTTTTTTAAAAGCTCACGTATTGCGTTCATATTGCACTTCACTCAGCTGCAGAGGCTGCAAAGGCTACAAAATAGCAGAATGCGTGTCACTACAAGGTCTAATAGATATACCCCAATTGAACACTTACATAATACTTTGAATTTCATACCGGTAAGACGAAGAATTATTCAAAATCTAATTTTTATTTATAAAGTTATTAAGAAAAAAGCACAGACATATTTCAATAGCGTTTCTATACAAAATAATGAAATACATCAGTACGGAACTAGAACGGCAACACATTATCGAATAACATATGTTAGCAACAAAACTACATGCAAATCAATTTTTGAAACAGGAATTCAGATATTTAATAGGTTGCCAGATACAACACGAAATGCACCCAATGTTAAACAGTTTAACATAACGCACCCGCACCGTGTATCG
>VTPC01006426.1:8579-34293 GCA_011009095.1 Ignelater luminosus | reverse complement strand
TTTTTTGATCCAGCATTTTTTATTCCCATCCATCACTCAAATTCTAGATATGAATAAATTTGAAGTTTTTTGCCATGCTTCATACATGCTGATGAAAAAGTTTTGAACTAATTTTTATTTATTATTTTAATGCTGCTACTAATTGCGGCTGGGAACTATCCTCATATTATGGCTAAGAACACACCATGGTTTCGGTAAGCACCAAAAACCCAGCACGGCCATTTATGACATTTTTTTTAATATTCGAAAACGTTTCATTATCTGTACGCAAGTTAGTATTTGAAAGATTATACTTTAAAATAAAAGTCGTTCCGTAAAGGTGGCACAAATAGAATTCGGAGAGCGTGAAGAGATCCCTTGTAGTGGACTACTACTAAGATTCTTCAATCGATGGTATATGAAAGGAGGATAGCGTCGTTATTTGTAGAATTAATCAAAATGTTATTTGAAAAACTACAGAACTACATTTTGAAGTTGCTTGTAACATAGAAAATTTTTAAGTTATTTTTGGTAATTAAGCCGCCCTATACCACTCTAAAAACCTATTTTGTTATATTCTTTTCAGACGCAACTAGTATGCAAATCCCTTACATTTATAAATGTTATACCAGGTAGTCCGTGAAACTTGGCGACTCTGAATACTTTGTACTACAACCCAAGTTACAAATATCATGACAACCCAAATAGATTCTCTTTTGTTGCAACACGACCATAAACACGACCAAGTCACAGCAGATACATGGAAATATCATTTAATAATTTTTAACGGTCAAATTCAATGTGTGTATAAAATGAGAAAATGAAGAAGATAAAAAAGTTATTAAAGAAAGAAAGGAGAAGAAACATATATGGAAGTCAGCAAACTTTGGCTAGAAATTTGGCAATATTTAATCATAAGTAAAATTAAGTAAGTAATTAAACTTATGTGCTTCATATCTGCCGACTATGATTTAATTTAATTATAAAAAAATGACAGTTGATCAATGTTGCAGTGAAAAGGTATATGGGATCGCAACAGAAATTTTCTAAGTGGCTCCAAGTTTCGTGGCCCACCCTGTATTCATGCTTGAAGTATCAGAAAACATCCAATCTTAAACATCTGGGAATGCAAAGCATAACCACAACGAACTCCTGTTTTGTTACTTTTTCGAATTTTGGCAGTCATTTTGACCATGTTCCCGAAGAATTATCAAAAAACGAAGATACCAAGTTGTCTTTAGTTTTTGATGTACCAGTAGTATTCAAATCTGAAGTTAAAATTTCAAAATTTGACAAAAAATTCGGACAGACATATAGATAGACAGACAGACTTCGCAAATTCAGTAACGACTCCTTCGGAGTTCGTTGAAAATAGGAAGTTGTTAAATACAAAGATCAAATCGTTTTTAGTTCTATTCTCACGATAAAAGTTTGCAAAATACAATTTCTTTATTTTATTTCTAAGATCCTAGACGCATTAAACTCCAACAAGTGTCAGATTGTCCAGGTGAAGTAATGCGTGTGTTTTTGTGTATCCATTTTTATTTTTTCCGATTTCTTTGTAGCTAGCAGTTTTTAAATATTAAAAGCCTTATTGTATTTAAAAATCCAGTTTTCATTGTCAGACACTAGACAAATTATTGCTTACAATGGAGTGTGGTTATTTCTTCTTAAGAAATGATTTATCATGTTCTAGCTTGCAAACCTTCCTTCAATTACCCAATCAGAGATCGCGTGACCGATCTGGTTTCCCATTAGAAATTTGTTTTTAATTTCCTCCGTGCAAGTAAAGAATATTCCTGTTTAAAACTGTGTGCCTCTTGAATTTAGAAACATTTCGGCCGGTTATCCAGCGTGACCCTTGTTCGCTAATCTCGAATAAATTACCTTGTGAAAATCATCATCGTGAGGTTCCGTTTCTTTGTTTCGTTAGCAACCTTTTTTTATGCTTTACAAGTGGCTTTGCTTTTTTGGTGTGATAACCTCATCTGATTGTATTCAGCCCCAAAGAAATTACTCCAAAATTACTTCCTTCCCTAATTATAAAGGAAGCTCTAACTTGTTTAGGAGTCACGGCTAGTTTAGAAAGAAGACTATCAGGATGATTTAATTTTATCCATACAAGTGAAGTCTGGAGATAATACTCTGGTCTGCCTACTTATTCAATTAGATTTTGCACCAAAAGTATTCTTGCGTCCGCCAGATTGGACAGCCGGCAAGCGAGCTCACGCCGGGGTTCTGCAAGATTTGTTATAATTCAGCAGCTAAGAATTTAAATCATTTATGCGTGTACCGTATTAAATTCCTAGGTAAATGCTTGAACGCTCTCGCGGAACAATTGGCACCCCTAATTATGTACCTTTAAACGTTGTACAATTGTATTCGTTCGCGTTCTAAATTATAAGGGTCATTACAGTCGCTAACTTGATCAGTCAGTTGTGGAGACGACAAAATATTTTATATATTAAAGAGAAAGTTTTGGTACCTTGATTAAGTAAAAGGAGAGTATTATCAAACTTAAAGTTTACCGAAATTTGTCTAGTTGATTTATGACGAGACCTTACCATCGTGAGCAGTCTTTATCGTCACTGGCGCCTAGTAATTTTAGTTTTTCCCTACTTTGCCTTACACAGGTAAGCTGATACTTAGCTTTGTCCTCCGAGTTAGCCAAGTGGTGCATTAGTTATATGTCGACGGTAAGTTATCTCATCTAGGTCACTAATAATCCCGTTGTTCCCATAACAAAGTGTTCCATAAAAGCGTGACATGCCAACCTCTATGTTTTATCGAATTTATTTATCATTAGAACACCTTGTATAACTATTGAAAAACTGCACAGATACTTTGCACGTTTCTTCTTAGTTTTGGTTGCCTGCAAATTTTCACTTAAATCAGTGTGTAATGGCTGAAAGCTTTTCCTAAAATGTAATCATATAAAGGAAAATTAGATATAAACTAAATTTAATTAGATAGACTATGCTTGAAAACTGCTTTAGCGGCCTTTAAGTTTCAAAATGTATTATACTTATTAGGCATACACTAAGGTTTCCGCCGAAGCAATCAAACGATACTTAATCCTTTTTGTATATAATTACATTAGCTGCTTAATTTCCTAATATTTTAGAATTAAAACAAATTGATTTAATACTCTTTTAAGAAGTTCTGTTCGATATTAAAGATATTTGACAGGTAGTAATTTTCTATATATTATTGTCAGTTTTTTCAATTTTTATTAGTAAAGTCAGCACAATTAGTAAATCGGTAACTAAGACTTAATTAATAATAAGGTACAAAGATTAATTTGCTTACAGAAACTTAATATTGATTCTCGTTGAGGTTAAAATAGTCTCCTGTATATTGTATATTAATAGGGTAAGCCCTTACATTAAAGCTCTGAAACCAGTGTAATTATTAAATAAAACAACGATTTACACGAGCAAATATTCATCGATCTCTGTCAAAGCGCGCTACATTTGAATAGAAAGCTCATTCACGTGATGCGACAAGTCAAGTTTATCGCGTTCACATTCGAACGGATTATCGAAGCAGATTAGCGAGGTGTGCTACTGGAGAATGTTATACCTTTTGTAAAGGATCTAATTTAGTCCTTGAATAGCCTTTCTCTTTGATTGAAGTAGCAGAAGCACAATGGCTGTCGCATATACGACGGTATTGTACAAGTACAACTCATTACCAAGAAAGTGTCGAATTTCCTATAGCAGATTTCCTGCTGTTACTGTTTCGATGTTAATTTTGTTACTTTTCTACTCCGCTATTTTCTTTTCTTATACAGTTTCAATTACCTGTTGCAAATAAAAAGATCCGGTTTAGCTCCAAACAATTTACTCTTTTGGTGTTATAATTGTAAACAAAGACGCTGCTAGCTAGTAATAACAGATTTAATATTCTCTTTTCGTATTTCATCTACGTATTTCGTATTTATTCAGTACGTTACATTTCACTCGGTATAAATCAATGAAAAGCAGAGGAACTTTACAATTAACCACAAACTTCTCTTGCAACCAAGAGAAGTAAGTGTATTTCTTAGTTCTGCAGCATCTCAAGTGAGAGCGGGAACTGAAAACAGCTAGCGTCGGGAGAAACTAATTTCGAATTGTTTACTTCTGCTCATACTGTGTGCACTTTAGTTTCAAGAAAACAAAACAAATTCAGGGGCTACTTAAAAAGTTTCAAAGAATATAAAAGTTAGGGAGGATTTGAAGATGGAAAACGCCGAGTGGGATTCGAACTTGCCACTGTATTATCAGACTATAAGTTGCAGGAAGTTAGTTACAATCCCCAGTAGAGTTATTTAGCACGAGTTTCGGGCTTATGAAACCTACTGCAATGCCAACTGTCACGAAAAACTAAGAGAAACTTTATAGCCGTCATTGCGAAAACATTTCATTGCGTAAATATTTCCTCTCTTTTCCTTGCGAGAACTTGAATTGTAGATAAATAGGGATGAAACGTAAATTTACATTGTATATACTAAGAATAGCTGAAATATATTCATAAAACTTCAGTTTATTGTTAAGATATTCTTATCATTTGAATGTAGTTTGTCTGTATTCTCAATAGAATTCTATTTATAAGTAAACATTTGGAACGTTCGAAGGATAATATGACTTGTTTTATCCTTATTATTATTATTGGTTTTATTTTTATATAAAATTATTTTTTATTAATATTTCCAAAAACGAGACAATTAGAGACTTTCATTTTCCAAGGCTATTTTATGTGTATCATATCAGATAACTAAAAGAATTACTTTTATTCTAAAAATGAAAGTTGTCCTGCTGACAGTAGTGCTTTTAAAAACACGGTAACAAATCTATAGTTTGTATTGAAGGTTGACTTCTTTGATTTTCCGCTTTTCTCGAGACAAACTACAAAGATATAACATAAACGTTACAACCCACGATACATTTCTTCACGACTGAACCTGTCGTGACTCATTGCTAACATAAGTTAGTAAATCTTTTGTGTTTTGTCCATTTTCTTAAAGGATTGTTTGAAACCCAATGGATCTCAACAAGAGCCCTCAGACATGCGACAGGTAAAAACTTTTAATCATAAACAAGGGAAAAATAAAAGTACTCAAAGTTTCATAAACAACAAGTATTAAAGACTGTGAGAAAATATGGAATTTATCTTTTCTTTTTTCCATTCAAAGTTATTTTTCTCCTCTGCACTTTGTTCATCTTTATTATTTTTAAAATCATTACTGAATTTAATTTAACGCATAAAATACTTCAGTAGGCAGGTAAATGAGCAAATTCAATTTGAAATTTGAAATAAGGTACGCTTATTTTGATTGTTCAACAAATATCTGAAAACAATAAAACTACATCATAATTTAAAAATTATTTACAACTTTACAGTTAATACAATTTTGCAGGTAGTTAAAAATTTTAATTTTAGAAATTATCCCCTCTTATACACAGTGGATCACTTGGGCATCTCGGAGGTTGTTTTTTAATAAACAATGGAAATTTTATGAAGAGTGGAGGTAAGGATAAGATGAGAGGTAATTAAATTCCGTGGAAATTTGTTGCGGAAGAATCAAAGAATCTTCTGACCTAAGCTAACAGATAATAAAAGTGGCTGCTTGTTCAAAGATTAGAGATGGAGTCAGCTAAAACGTTCCGAGGCTCCCCACGAAGATCCAAGTACTACAGTTGAACCCATTACTGTCACCAAGGTGAAATAACTGAATTAGAATTGGGTAGATGCCAACTGCTGATGACATAAACCAGTTTCGAAAGCAACGATACTCTCAGAAGCCAAATTAGATTATCTAAATAAAGTTCAACAATAAAATGTAGATTCAATAATGACAGATACTAAACTAAATCTAAAAAAATATTTACATGGGCATTCAATAGTCAAACTTTAATACAACACGTCAGCAAATGTAATTGTCGAATAAACAGACGCAAATAAACTTTATCAATACGGCGCTTAATTAAACACAAAGCAATGTGATGACTTAACGCACTTACATACATTATGTATATTTTTAGCCGGCTTGGCTTTTAGTAGACAGCTACTAACCAAAACACAAAAACATTTGTGGTTTTCAATTACTAACCAGTAACTAGATAGTTCTCTATATTTAAATTTACCAAACATGAGGGCATATACAGATATTATATGTGCTGGTCGATCTGTTGTGTTATTTTGAAATTAGGACTGTCTATCATTAAAGAGAGCATTTCGATGATTAAATAGCATTTAGAGGTCGTATTCGACAAAATTTAAAAAGTTTCGTATCTGAATTTGTACATCCCATTCCCGTAACTTTACAGGACACGTTATATCTGAAATCAGATTAGGATCTTTACCTGATTACAGATACATAATCGGCATTTCGATATCATGAATACTTCATCATGATCATGTTTACATTTTCACTGGTTTATTAATAAATCCGTTTCGTATGGCTTATTGCCAAGAAGCGGCAGAGATTAATTGATACCAGTGACATACTTATGTTAGGGTTGCAACGTTAAGTAGGAGATGCGTGCATGTAAAAAATGTACAGGTAAAGAACTTTAATCCTGTTCTATCTTGCAAAATAATATTTTCTGTAGACCAATTAGGCTGTGCGTAGATTATTTATTTGCCAATAAGAATTCTTTGCGTGTACGGCTTTGTAGTAGGATATCATCTCTTAAATACTTCCCACTCTGTTATTCTTGTCAGAGTTTCGTCAGTTATCAAGCAGGCAGTATACCGCGTTGAGTCCTAGAGGGCTCTCTTGTATGTGGTCTGTTTCGAGCAACCCCTATGGTTTCGCTTTCCATACCGTCAGTTAGAATATAGCTTACATAGATGTAGTTTTTATTGTAGAAAAGCATCTACCTATTGTACCTTATCGTGAATTTACCGTAGCCCCCTATTTTGAGGTGTAGATTGTTTAGTGCAGCTTTTTCTATTGAATTTTGCCACAACGAATTCTAAGCAATTTCATACCTTAATTCCCTGGTGTTCAGGATGACTATCGTTTATCATTGATCTTATTATTATCAAGCCTTGTCAAGTTTGAGTCACAGATTATGCTATCGTCACTTGCTGTCCCATGAAACATAAACATACTTGTTGGAACTATAGAATGTTTATGTACATACATAAAGTTACCGTATTGATAATTATCTTACAGCCAGCCGTTATAAAGCTGAAGAAATCTATAGTAAATTCTGGAGGTAACCTCTTTGGTTATTTACTAATTTAGTCAAAATCTTCGCAGTAAAAGTTGCTTTTTCGGTTTTCTAGACAGTTAATCAACGAACTCAACGGTATCTAGGAGATTTGTACATCTTGCCACAACCGTACATTTATTCTAAAATAAATTGTGCGCGTACTGCTTTTAATTACTTGTTGAGTGTAAAAGTTTTGCGAGGATAAACAACGCTCTTAAACATTAATGGTTATTATCGAATGCGTAAGACTTATCTTTTTGTATTGACTGTTTTGTTTATTTTTATGGCAAATCGAACTGATCCATATTAATTTGTTAAGTTAGCTGTAAGTTAGCGTTTGTATTGTTTAGATAAAATTAGCCTGTAAAGGTTTAACTGTTTATTTGTTGTATTTAGGTAAATGGAAAATCCAAGAAATTTGATCTTGTTATATGATTAAAAAAACATAACAAATCTAGAAAGGCCTAATAAATTAGTCAAGGAAAATTTATTTGTTTGTAAATTATCATTTAGTTAATTGACGAACACTGAATTAAATCAGTTTATTGCGTGTTTGTCTTGTTTGTTCGAGTTGCATTCTTTTTTGATTTTTTTGTTTAAGTATTTTGCTTGTACTTGTTTATGTGAATTTGTTTGTTAAGTTTATACATGATTGCAAGAGAATATTGCACCGGTTATTTTATATAACAAATTGTATACCATTTTATCCTGGTATTGTGTTGACAATATATGATTGTTAAACTGTATCTTTGTATTGGAATACTTTACTTGAAGTACTTGCAGATATACATCAGCTGTAAACCACTAGCAGTTTGTCAACATTTAAGACCGTCTTCTAGTATCTAGCATTTTACATTAAAGCAAGTTTTAATATACTGGGTGTTCATTTGAGTTCGCTTGTCATTAGCGCCCAGTGATTTTGACTCATTTCCCCACTTTTTTTTTAAGGTAAGTTTACCACGAAGTGTATGACATCAAACAAGGATTTAAGAATGTTAGTGCTGTTTCTAAATATTACTTTTTGATTTTGTGAAGTAGCTATGTTGACGACTTTTCTCTAATGGCTTGCCAAGATACAGAACGGTTGGGTAATTAACGTCCGGGTAAATGAAGCTACGCTAGATATTTACTCTGGTACTTACAATCACTCGAAGACAACTTTAAACAACATAACTTCTGCACACTTTAGCCCTATTAAAACAAATTAGATATCCTAGAGGCAAGGCGTTTGAAATTTAAAAACACAAACACAAGGTACCTTTTATGATTGAACTGGCAACAGGTATCATGAGAGCAACTCGTTTATTTAATCTTTAACATTAATTACCCTTGGCGATTATATGCAGTAATATCTAAACATGCGTCGGTTTTATTATTATAATAAAGCCACCTATGGAATTGCCAATACGTTTGTATTTTCTTGTGTTATTAACTTTATAAGTTAGGCTTGAATTTCTAAATCTCAAAACTGAATTCCTTTTGATCTTGATATTATGCAAACTATTAAGAAATCAACCTACTGCTGTACTTGTCCTATTTAATTAAATTGTTATTAACATGGCAAGTATAATAAAAGTATAAACGAACAGAAGACACTAATTTACTTCTGTATTTACTGGAAACTTACAGCACACCCCTCGTATAAATAAAAGCTATATTATTTGATTGGTTAAAAGGATCCAAAGAATAAAAAATGTATCAAATATAAATGATGCACGGTATAGAATTCATTTCCTAGCAAGCTTTAACAGACCCTGAGATACCACGTTTATTCTAAATATAAAGAAAAAAAGAAAAACGAGTAATAAATTGCTGTTGGGAACATCTGAAAGCAACGAATTTATTCTTCTGTATTTTTCATACAACGGTAAAAAAGAAAAAATCATGACAGCAGTTCCAACCTTTTTTTCTCAGAATTATTGCCAATTTCAGAGGAAAAAAAGGTGTGGGATCTGAAGGTGCTTTGCGGGGAAAAACCGTGCGAACGTCTCGGTAATTTTTATGATCGTTAGTTAATTGTTTTTTGTGAACTTAGAATATTCATATCTTAAATTTACACACAATAGAATTTGACTGAATTAATTGCAAAATTACATTTGCATAATTCAGAAATATCAATTAGGTTTACATCTGAAATGAAAATGTCTTCACCAATTTGCAAGTAAGAAAAGTTAAGGAATACACAACAACAAAACTTTGAACTTCAAAATAACTCCCTTGCAGAATTTACAAACTGTGATTTGGCCTTTTATCCCTGAGCTTCTCATCTGCAATTTTCTGTTTTTGTTTTCTGTCAGTTTTTAATTTTATTAGCTCCATGTTTATTTATTTTTCTTTTCTTTTGTTACGTGTCAAAAATGGAGGTTGTTAAAACTTTTATTTGACATCCACATTTTATTTCAACTTAATAGGAAAATACGAGCCATGGATTTCTGTTACTTTATTTATTTACAGGTGACCGCCTGGACCCCTGAATAATTCATCGCTTCGGCCACGCTACAAAAAATTGAAAATACTGAAATAAATAACTATCCGTGAGTTCGGCGACACGGGGAGGAGTTTTACAGTTGATTTACCATTTGCAATTCCAACCAAAATAAACTACAAGTGAATGCTATTTGACTTCAATGATTTATTAAGCCTGAAACACGTTGCCCTATAATTTATTCAATGAGTAGCCCGAATTCAACTCTGCAAGTCGGAAATCGCTACCACGAATATAAAAATTAGAGGACTCTAATTGTACTAATTACAACTCAAACACAAATTCATTGATTAAAATGAGATGTGGTTAATTATAAAGCTTCAGTTGGATATTTTTCTTCTTTTTCCAACAAAATTACAAGCCATTTGGACTAATCAAAATGTAATGAATTTTATTAATTGCGGTTGGTCTCGAGCGTTATTTTTAGGTTAGGTTTTACGAATTTATTTTTTACTATAGTTCAATCCTCTTTCGTTTTGAAATGTGACATGCAAAGATTTAAAGGTTGGAAAATCCGGAAAAGCCTTACAGATTGAGATTTGCTGACTGGACAATGATATGCAATCCGCGCTCGCCCACCATTCAACCCAAATCGCACAACTGGTCTTGGTATTTTATGCCACGGAATTCTAAATATGCTGAAACTAAATATTTGACTTCCCTTTTTTATAGCCTCATCGGAAATATATTTTATTTGTTTTATTTTTGAACATTAACCGCAAAAATTAAATTCCATTCCTTGTTTTATAAATTCGTGGAGGATTACAAAACGGTTTAACGTCCAAATCGAAAGCAAAACTAAACAACATTCGAGGCAATACCGTTAAGAATAACGTTCCAATTTTCCCTTGTTGCTGACATTAAGAAAAAAGATGTTAAGCAAGAGATTCACATTCGGCGTCGACCGACATATGCGAGGGTGCAATTTGTTTTAATTGCAGACCGACAGCAGCTCAGTATGGCGGCAGATTCTCGCATTAAACTGGGATTAAAATGCTACCCCTAACCCATTCCATTTTTAACGGCCATGTAAACGGAAACGTGAAACGGACTTGATTTATTTATTGTTTTAACCCTACAGACCTGCAAAATTTTCATACTACATATGTTAATAATTAATACAGTTAACTCCTCTTTCTTTGATATTTATAATCAAATTGAAAATCGAGAGTTCTACATTTTCCTTGTCTAGCTTATTGTAGTTTTTTATCGTATAGATAATTTAAAAATTGTTTTTATTAGTAATTTTTCATTGTAAAATAGTTGGCCATTAATAATCTTTAAGTTGAACTTACTGCATAAGAAACTTCAAACAAATCACCATCAATTATGCAGCAGCCACTAACGTGATGCTAGAAATCTTATTAAAACAAACAAATATAAATTTAAAGATGCTGGCAATTTGTAGTCTATTTTAAAAAATCACTTTATTTTGATGCGATGGAAATTCTATTTCACGCATAATAAGATGAGTTAATCGCAATTTTTGGCATTTAAATTCTTCTGCAGCTGTGGGTGCAACTGTCCTTGCCTATTACGAAACAAATCTTGAATTATTGATACAAGGAGTTGTTAACTAAATAATCCGTAGTTGTTACCAAACAATTGAAACATAAGTAGATCGCTGATGAGCTTGTGATTGCCTTGACGGCGAGTCAAGTTCACAGCCAGTATTAATCATTGATAAACAAAATCTAATAGCAGCAGAGCATAATAGAACTGGCAGAAAACATTTACCTATCGATCTCGACCATTTCTTCTGACCGATGTGTCGACATCATGCGTAGACACTAAGATGGTCAAGATGGATTGGTCAATGCATGCAAATTTTTTTTCATGATATCAAAAGTCATATGTGGGAAATTTTCTTCTTTATATACGCAAGCTAAATACCTAAATATTTTTAAAAAAGATTCATAAATAATACTGCCCCAAGGCATCATAATTATTTGAGGAAAAATCTATTTTGCTTTGCCTTCATATTACCCTAAATTCATTTAAATTATACAAAATCCAATACTAATCTAAACATTATATAAAATAAGGCTGATTTTATGTTGTTCACAAAATGGCGTGTCACACCAATTGAAGAACCCCCCGCATTCCCTGCATCTCTAGCACATTTGTTGTAATTTGTCATAAATTCTTTAGTTGCATCAGAAATATTGTAAAGACTAAGCGTTTTTGCTTTTTTTTTGTTAAAATGTCACTATTGCGGTGTGTTCTATATTTAGCCATGGATTTACCATTTACCGCATATCACGGTAAATATCGAAATCTGTTACAAAACTATGGCGTCGAGAAAAACTGAGCTACAGAGAAAGGATTGCTCGATTCAAAACAGAAGCGAATTCCTTTTTTGATATATCATCAGGCAGATGTTAGAATCTTGATTGTTGTAACTGTGAGAACTTGGCAAAAGTACTTATAAGAGAAAAATGCCTATCGGTAACGTAGACAAAGAAATTATTGAAACTATTCGTAAAAAAAGAAAACGGAAGATATTTGAAGAAAGACATGCCATTCAAATATATTCCATTAGCCAGGCCATGCTATAAAATTTAGCTCTACTAGTACAATTTTATTTCGCCAGAAATGCGCAATCGTGAGCAGAGAATATTAAAAGCTCGTGATTTAGCTACAGTTGCAAAAAGTTTGGATAGGTTTAGCGTTTCCAATAGAACTGGAGCAGCAATTGTTTCGGCAACACTTCAAGAAATTTGGATTAAATCATGATGGACTTAACAACAAAACGCTGATGGTGGAAAACTTTAGGATAAAAATATTGCTGAAAAACATCTTAGCTTGCTCTAAGAACCAGAACAAAAACATTCTTAGAAGAAAAGAATAATAATAAACTTAGTATGATTAAATGTGATGGAACTGTTAATAATACGCAAAGCAAAAGCGGTACTATACAATCTTTGGAGGTGGAATTACCAAAATCATTACAGCTGTGCATTTGCCAAATGCAAAGGCTTTTTTTCTGACTGTAAGTGCAAAAATAAAATGAGCCAAATTCTTCAAAAGCGTTTGATAAGAAAATCCAAAGTAACATCTCGATTATCGAAATTCGCTGTTTTGAACATTACTAACACAGAGACAGCTGCAGAGATAGCGCCTTCCAGTGACAGTAGTAACAGTAATATTGAAATAGAAAAAATATCTTTTGATATACCGAGTGTTACAACTCCCGTAGACAAGACTCCACAAGACTCAGAACTATCAAGATCAAGTCAATCTTTTCTCTCTTTACGTTAGGCAAACAACTTAAGCTATCTGGTTTAGCCCAAGTATGTGATCAGTAGGGCTCGGATGTTTATGAAATGTCATTTATATTTTTGCTTAGGTCTATTTTCATGCCGAACACATTTTTAGTGCAAATTAAGCTTTTCTAGAGAATATTAAATGGTTTTTATTGGTCATATAAGGTCATATTTGGCATGTAAGGGCATATTTTAAGCACTTTTCCCTAAAAGGTCATATTTTAGTTATATTTCGTAAAAAGTATTTTTGTTAAGAACACAAAATTGAAAATCTTTGTAACTCTTTCTAAAATTTCGCCGTTCAGTGGAAAACCAACAAGGAAAGACAACGTATAATCTTCGAGAGCACATCAGTATCGATAGCTACAAATAAAATGTCGTAATTTCAAATAAATTGTGTAAAATGATGGTGAGTGCTAACATTCCGCTGAACAAAGTAGATAATCCTCACTTCAAGAATTTCATGGAAAAATCTACTAACAAAACTATTCCCACGGAATCAACACTACGCAAAAACTATCTCTCTGTTTGTTACGAGAATAAATAACATCAAGAAAGGAGAAAGCGATAAATCGAGAATTGCAAAACACATATGAGGTGAAGACTACCGCATCCAGTGGAATAATGCACAAATAGTGACCAAAGAGGAGCGCAGAACTCGTACAAAACTGAAAAAGCCACATACATAGCGCTAGCCCAAGAACCGATAAGCCCAGCTAGCTTAAAAATAAAACTCATATGGATGCCAATACTGCGCGAAGGACTACGGTGCAACCACCAACAAACGGCGCAAACCCCTACTATGCAGCATGTACAATAATCTACTGCGCATCCAGCTACGGAAATGCAACTAACATATATAGAACTTATAAAACTACATAAGTAGACCGCCCCAGCATCTCAGTGATTCAGGCACCCAAACCACCCTTCTCAGAGCGAACACAAAGTGAATTTCCGAAACGTCGCGACAAAATATCACAACAGAGTGTAGCAATAGTCCAATTAACACCTCAAACGGGATAGTGTAGCCGATAACAAGATATGGGTATCAATTGATGAAGAAGTCGAAGAAAGATATGTAGCCAATATAATTATTGGAATACTTCACGCTGATCGCACCGGCAAAACTATCGTACTGACAACTGAAGTCTTGAAACGAGCTGATCATTCAAATATCACAATTCTTTTTGATAATGCTATGAAGCTGTTGTGGGACAACATTCTTCTTTTCATAACTGATGCTGAGCCATACATGGTAAATGCTGCTAAAGGTATGAACTTGTTCTATCCAAAAATGATACATGTGACGTGACGTGAGAATCTTCCTGATGTTGATAAATTAATATCCAATGTAAAAAAGATCTTCGTAGAAGCTCCACCAAGGGTTGAGGTATTCTAGCTCACTAATGGTCATTACCAGGTGGAGAACATGGGCTTGATGCTGTTGTATATTATTGTGCAAACTATTTGGTCATCAAAGACATTGTGAATGGTTTCAGTGAAGATGATGCAGCTTCTATCAAGATAGTGCAGAAGCTGTTTTCTAGTAGCCTATCAAGAAAACTGTCATACATCAAATGTAACTTTTGCGGTATATCAAATGCGATTACTAGGTTGGAAGGTGTTGGTTTCGACATCAAAGACTCTCTGGCAATTGTCAGGAATGTGGAACTCGATATTGAACAGGCAGGTGGAAAAATTGTGAAAATGTGAAAAGAAAACTTTATTTAATATGCTCCTACAACGTTCTGCTTCTCCAGTTACAAAGCGATACTTACTGACAATCGGTCATCATTTTCATTTGAAAGCCTCAAGAAACACATCGTTATTCGGTACAATGCAGTCAAAATAGATCAATAAGCAAAACAAGCTCAAACAATAGAAGTATGAGGACAAGTGTGTGTTACTTTTTTATAGTTTTTAATGTATAATAGGGATATTTAATAGGAGTAAAGTTTTTAGGTCATATTTTGCATTTTATTGGTCATATTTTCGTATTTGTTAAGTCATTTTTGCTTGCATATTTAGTTAAGTTTTAGGTCTTAAACATCAGAGCCCCAGTAATCAGACAGGAATTTCGAATCGATCAGCCTAAATAATAGTAAGCGCTGTTTTGCAGAATTTGTAATGCATAAGAAAAGAAGATTCATCATACATTGTAGATAGAAGCAAAATAAGGAAAGAACGAAGAAAACAACGGGAGCCTTCTGGAAGACAAACAGTGACAATTCACTTTAAATTGACGGTAGGAAAGACAAAACAATTCAGAGAAAATAGGTACAGAATATTACAAGAAAGCTGTCACAGAAAAACATATTGTCTTTTAGTATCACAGCCTCGTTCAAAATATTTTTGGGTCATGTTTGGAAGTACTACAAGTATCGTGTCAAGTACAAAAGCATTCTTGAAGAATTTTAACTTAAAGTACAACTTAAATGAATGAATGGCAGTTGGATGCAATGGAACAGTTATAAATGCAGGTCGAACTGTAGTTTCAGTTAAACCAATGTCGGATATCGATGCAAATAAACTGAGTACTGACCAAAGGTATATGTTAGATATATGCAAGTAGGAATGTAGCCGGCAGGATTAGAACCTGGCATTTTTTATACCAAGAAACCAACGCTTATAAATCTTGAATCTAGTAGTCCTAAAAGTTATTGTAAGTTATAATTTAAAATTAAAGTTTCAGTAAACTAAGAACCCCTATTAATTGAAGTTATGTGAAACTAGTAAAAGGTTCTCTTCTCTTTAATTAGAGTACTTTTATACTTGTAAGACGGAAACGTATTGTTGGTAGAACAAATATTAATACCTTTATTGCGTTATCGTATCTCGCTTTTCTTATAACGTAATCTCTTTCCGTCTAACAAATATAAAACTTATTCCCTTATTGGAGTTGGACTTTGTGATAAACAATAAACTATACAACTTACTAATGCCAGAGTATTAAGAGGATGATATCAACAACAAATTCTAAAAATACTCTGATGATTTAGACCGACCACTGTCAACGAAAAAGTGAAGTCTCCATATAAGATATAAATAATGAGTTTCCAACATTTCCCACCAGTATACATGCAGAATGGTAAAGAATTTATGACCAACTTTATTTATTAATGCATGCAAAAACTTTATCACAACTCCATTTCAGTGCTTATTCTCTGTTTAAGAAAAACAGTAATGTGTTTTTAATAATAGTAATAAAAGCCGTTCTTGTAATTTTTTGAATTAACTTACAAACGGAAACAAAAAAGAAAATACATAGATATCTTTTAACAAGTTAGGAAATTACAATTTCAATTAGTAGTCCGACTTCCGTTTTTCAGAATGTTCATTTTTTAGGTCACGGTAACAGTTGTAACGTAAAAAATGCACTAATACATATAAAATCTATGCTAGGTCATTACACGATTTTTATCTGTAATAAAAACTTTGCACGATATTAAAGCAAAAATAAAACTTAAAACACGTAAGTTCGTACTAGCACGCAGTGGCATTTTCAAGCGTTTTTTAAAAAATACAGTCGGTTCATGAAAATATAGTTATGGAAGATTAGGGTATTAAAGCCAACCTAATTCGGAAAACAGCCTAAAGCTCGCGCACGGAGAGCTTTTGCTTTATTTCCGAACTTTTTATCGGATTTCCCGTAGAAAGCTGAAAGCGGGTAAGTGTGATTAAAAAGTACCCAACAGGGAATCCACCTCAGCTCACTAAAATCTCCCCCTACATTTACCTACATACTAATCATTCGTAACCAAATTTCATCCACTTTCCCCATTGTTAATCGTTTCTTTGTTGAATAAATAATGGCCATTTTGCAAATAATTTTACAGTAAAGCGTATTTTCTTGGTAATCCAGAATATTGATTTTACTATCTAAAAATGAAAATTGGCTAATTGTTTCGAACTGTATTAAAGTAAAAAATTTATTGTTCTTCAACTTTTATAGACTGAAAGAAATTTTTCAAGCAGAGTTTTTTAATCTACATAGTTTATAAGATGTTTTATATACCCAGTTAAAAAAAAAGTAAAGAACATTATTAAGGGTTTATAATCCGTCGACGAAAAATTTTTTGCAGTTTTAAAACATTATGAGATATTGATTGGGTTCTGAGAAAAATGCACAGAAAAAAGATTCAAATAATTTCAGTGCCGTTCAAAAACGCTTGTTATCTTCTAAAAGAGAAATTGAAATCGGGAAAACAAAAATAGACTTTGGAGTCGTATTCTTAATGAATAACGTAAAAGCACAAAGAATTGACAGGAAATTAAGAATTCCGTAAGCTAAAACATGAAATATCCTGCATAAGATTGTAATATATTTTAGACTACTCTGAGATTTTACAAGAAGCAGTTCCGACTTGTGACAGGTTAGAACATGCTTTATTATTATGTCCTACTTACCGCCTCCCTTCACCTTATCTGGAAACATTGGCACGTTTAACGGCAACTCAACTAATAAGCAGATTAAATCCCACAATAATCCCAAACACAAACACAAATACAAAGGAAGATTTGGTAAAATAGAAAAGTAAATGCGCCAGACAAAATATAGTCATGCTTATACATAAAATACAAGGATTTAGAAAAATTACGGTAAACATATATTTGTGAAACAACTTGATTGCTTATCTCATACTGCATTTTGGAGAATAGGACAACCGTCAAAAAACAAGATCGCTATCTAGATGAGAAACGGTAAGTTGCCTTCGTATAAGGTAGTGTTTTCCAACTGGTGTGCCGTTTCTAGTTTGGAGTGATTTAACATTGGCAAGCTACATTTCTACAACAGAGTTACTGACTCAAATCTGTCCAGATTTATATTATCGAAATCGCCATTTCATGTAGAAAAAACCAAACAAGAATTAGAAACCCAAAATCATTTCAGATGCATAATCTTTGCCACCTTTAAAATCAAGGACGATTGCTATGTCTGGAATTCCATTAAAAAGCCCAAAACCGAAAAAGAGACATTAAATCAAGTCAAATAAAATGGCAACATAGAAAACTACAAGACGTTTGTGAATATCATATCAGAAAAAAAAGTAAAGACAAAAGGTTGAACTTGGGTTATTCTAATGATAGACTATATGTAGTCGCAGCTTTTGCCAAGACGAAATCCTGAAGATATCAGATGGATATTTTTATTGTGCTTTAGACGCTTTTACTTTGCAATGAAAAGGTTGATGTGATCATTTTATTAGCTAAGCAATAAGCAGTGAGGCACTACCTAAAGTTGAGTTTGAATACAATAGAATGATTAAAATGAAACAGCTTGGTGAAACGCGAAGGGACATCCGTGCCGCCAATGTCTGGGAAAAACAATTCAAAGATGAGATAATCTATTTTATTCCATGGTTTAACAATGACAATTGTTTGATGAAAAGAATAAATAATCAAGTCTGTATCCTTCACAATTGTTTACTATAAATGGCTACCGGTTTCGGGTAATTAGATATTTGCGTCTTTAGACTATACCATTAAAATAAATTACTTCACACGGGTCAACACCGTCATGAAAAGCAATTGTCTTTTTTATAAATACACACAGTTTAATTGTGTATGCTGATTTGGTTGCCCACGGAGAGAACACAATAGTAAAGCGTGTTTAATTTGTCACGTAGAAAAAAGAACAGTAACGAATTTATAATTTACAAGGGACTAGACAAATTCCAGAATTGAAAATGAGACGATATTAAAGTTTATTTGACTGTACCGTGAGTTGCAAGATTTGGTACCAAGAACTGTCTACCAAGTGTGCTATTATATTCTAGGTTCGTTATTTTCTTACCCTGAATTTTACCTTTGTATATCTGATGTCTTGCACTAGTGTACTGTGCCGAAAAAAAATTGCTTTATGTTTTGCAAATCAACGATTTTGCGCTTCGATTTATCGTTTTTGGCACTGAACTTACTAATTAATCATTCATAAATTTCTTTGTATGGGATATAACAAGTAGAGACGTCTAAGAAAAAGTTTAAGAGCGACACGACGAAGTCAAATAAGATGGCAATTTGAGTATTGATTGTTATTCTAGAGGAGTATCCAAATCTGTTACCCAATGGCTGTGCCGAATATCCCAACTTTGTTGAATATTCCCGTCGCGTCGTAGATTATCATCTAGTCGGTGTTATTATTTCATCATCATAAACATTCTGCCTACGCAGGTCCTGTGCGTTCTCTCCACTTTTTTTTATGCTAAGCCAATCTCCTCATCTCACTATAACTCTTTATTATTCTTCTTCTTCCCCTGCTACCTCTTCTTTCTACACTCCCTTTCAACACATCTCTTATCAGACAATCTTTCTTAGAATTATGGCTACTTCCTATTCTATATACAGATTTCTAATCAGTCTTCCATCTCTCCAATCTACTCCTTCTCCTTTCAATATTTTCATGAGCTCTAGCTACGGTATGCAATCAAAAACTTTCTCCAAGTTTAGAAAAAGATGTTCAGATTTTTTCCCTGTTCCACATATTTTACTCCAATTGTTCTTATCGCCCCAATTGCATCCTTCGTTCCCATTCCTTTTTTAAATCCAAATTGTTCCTCGTGTATCACCTCCTTCATCTTCTTTACTAGTCTTCTATTGAGTAATCTTAAGAATATCTTTACCAACGTTAATTTGGCAAAGGGTCTAAAATTAAGTTCTTAAATGAATTTTGCTTTGCCTTACATACCAACTTCCAATAAGTCCTTAAAGAGGATTCGAAGATGGTAATCGAAGAGGTAAGGCCGAGGAGGTAGTAGCTATGAGTAGACCAATGAATAAGTTTTGCGATTCTACCTAGAAAAAGATTGAACAGGCATGAAATTTCCAATTTTAAATAAAATTCTTGCAAGACTCATTAATTAGTATGTCCCACCTGTGGATTACTTGTGGCAAACAAACAATGAGCTAACAGAAAATATAATATGTGGAAAAATATTTATAATTTTTAAAGCTAGAGCTAATAAAATTAATTTGTATTAAATCGCCAGATAAATTAGAAAAGATGGAACATAGAAGATAAAGGTAATAATAATATTATAAAATAGAAAAAGTCAGAAATATAGGTTAGTGATAACACAATAAGTGTAAACGAGGAGAATGCTAACTCTAACAGATCTATGTTCTAGGGATCCAGCAGCTGGCATAATTGAAACAGTGAACGAACCGGACAGCGTTAGATTGTTGTTTCCTCCAAAGTATAGATTTCAAAAGAAAATTACATATTGATAAATACCGTAAACATCCTAAGTCCCTTTGTTGTATGCAATAAGCAAGTAGTTATCGACATCACAACAGCTACTAACTATGCTACCAGCTTTATTAAAAACTGGAGAGCATTTGATGAAGAAAATTGTTTAGATCGCATTGGGATAACAAGACTTTAGAAAGAAAGGATGGTATACTGTAACCCTAGAAGAAATGCTTGGAACTCTTTCAAAAAGGCCTTAATCAAGATCTTCAAGAGGTGATAACACAAAGAATAGATAGAAATCTTGAAGTTTTTGGCATCACGACCAACAAGACTATTTTCAAATAAAAATGGATGTAATTAACACAATTTGGTGAAACGAGAACCTCCCTGAAAAAAGAGAAACAACGGGGTTGAACAAAAACAGAAGGAGTGAGGAGGGAGTGTAGGAAAACGTTGACTGAGTGGAACAAGGTCATTATGAAGGCAAAAAGAAATATTTGAAGAAGACATTGCGAGGAGGTTGATAATACTCACGTTTGTATTAGATTCCAATGGGTACTCTTAAAAGAAAGCAGAAAAACAAAATAAAAAATAAATAAGTGTATGCATTTTATTATGAACATAAATGCAAAAGATATTTTATAAGCATTCATTCCAGGGCTGACCGAGCCACCCCTGCCACCTTTCCCTACGGGCCTGGAACTCTAAGATTCTTAAGGATCATCGCGGTGAATATGAAATATTGAATATCGTATTAGGCTAATAAAACTGTAGAAAACATAGAAAGTCATTTTTAACAAATATTTCATTTTTTCTGTTTTATCTATATTCAAATAAAATAAATATCAGAACAGCATATCTAATCTAACTTTACTCAGTATTAGAATCTATAATATCAAAAACTTTCCTAGCTAACTACAAGCTAAGACCACCGCAAAATATCAAAAGTTGACAGAGGTGTGTAGGGTACATATAAAGATTAGGAAGGTAAACACGGTAATCATTTGTGTTCAAAAATACATCGTCCTTTCCTAACACCTCTGTGCCACATGCGTATGTAATATACACACACACATGAAACATTTTGTTGACCAACGAGATTTTATAACAAGTTCTTCGGTTTACATCTCATCAACGGAACTCCCACAAATTCTCAGAACTAACTTCAGATTGTTAAGCTTCAATTAAAATTTCATGCTAGAATTATTTTGCCAGAGCTTTAATTGAGTTGGAGGGAGAGAGAAAAAACACTATAATATCTACAAGCCGTTTTTAATTAAAAACCGTTGATGGCGGAGGGAGAGTTTTACTTTTCAGTCATACATAATGCAACAGCGTTATTGTTGAAAAACTGTAATATAACGATTTTGTTCGATAAAAATTGAGTTTTTTTTTAACGAATTGACTATAATATGGAAATAGTTAAAAAAAATTTTAAATAAATTGAATTTCAAAATGTTATTAAAGCATGTTGATGTATAAAACATAGTTTAATTTAAATAAAATATTAGCAGTGCATAGAATTTCCATTTTCGACAGTGCATCTAGTAGCGATGAATTTCCTGAAATTAAACAAATAAGCCATTATTGTGTTGTCGATATATCACAGAGTTTATGTACGATCCGATTTTATCAGTTAATGGATGCAGTTATTATTAGCTAATAGCTACGTGTTCACCACTAACACTACTCGGGTCATTTGGGGGAATAAAATAACGACACGTTGCTTACTAATGTGCAACATTGTAAGTTTAATGTCTAGATTGTTTCCGATAAGTAATTATTTGAATTTGTTGCATTGTTATTACCATGTTTTGAGTGCCCTTAATTACAATGACGAACTTATGATAACTGAAATAAAGTCTTTTATATTTTTGAAGGATTCTTTATTTGTTTATTATTAACTCTGCCAGAATTAAATGCTTATATGTGTTGATATACAACCTTAGCGTGTCTGCAGAAAGTATTTGGTTAGAGTCTAAATCATGCGAGACACGTGCAGTTTATCTTTCGAAGAATAAATTTGACTTCATCTTGAACAAAATAGCCAAATTATTAAGTTTACACATCCAATAATTTAACGTAACATGCAACACAATAAACAATAAATAACAGGCAAACATAATCCCTTTTTCAAGTTCATTAGCGACTACTATATAGAAAAACTTAATATTATGCTGTATTACCTCATAGGTTAATTTTCTAAGAATTAGAAAACAAAACTAAAATCTGTCAAATAGGCATTTGTTTTTTCAAACATAATAAAAAGATTTTTTAATTCTTGATGATTTCTAGAAAGACAGTCATTTGATCAGAAGTTACCAACACTGCTTAGTACTCTCGATTATTATTCATTGTTTACGCCATAGCGAATAAACATCCGATATCAGGTAATAATGAGTTTTTATAACACAAATCAAAATTGAATTCTGAATCATTGTTAATGCCCTATGAACCTATTAAGATTCAGCTTTTCACATATTAAAACAGCCAAAAGTATATAGGAAACCTAATTAACTCATAAACTCATAAAAACTTATTACGTGTACGGGTATCATATCGTACTACAAAGAAGGCTATAAAAATTGTACCGAGAATCACCTTCTGAATCGTTTACCCATTGCGACTTAGTCCAATCCATAGATATTAGACTATTTGGAAAAACACAATGATGTTTGACGTAACGTTATTTTTAACGTTTTAGGGAGGTTTACTCATTATAGTTACTAATTTTTTAACACAGTAAAGATAAAATCCTTTTGAGGTCTTTATTACGATTATAATGTCCTTTTTCGATAGAGAGTTGTCCATTCAACGCAATTACAACGTTTTTACACAAAAAGAAATGTTACGTCAACGTCACGTGTTTTTGCAAACACTATGAATTTTGAAACAACTTGCGAAAGATACATCTTTGATTTCAATGGGTAGGTTATCTGTGGGCCATATTGTCTTTTATTTAAAAAAAGTCAAAATAGTGCAATTTTTTATGATGCACACTATACGAGGGCGGTTCAGTAAGTACCCGTGTTTGACGACAGAAGGCGTTCCTGAGGGAAGTTGGTGTTATCATCGTGTGCTGCCATCTATCAAACGACGGTATAACAAATTTCAGACTGATTGATAGGTTAGTTTGGATTTGACAGCCATTTGAGTAAGACGTGTTTCGTGATTTTAGCTAAGATGGAAAAAGAGCAGTATCGTTCGGTAATTCGCTTTCTGTTTTTGGATGGGAAAAAATGCGAGGAGATAAAAGCAAAGTTGGATGCTGTTTATGGGGACACTTCGCCATCTATGACCACAGTTAGATATTGGTTCAACGAATTTAAACGTGGGCGAACATCCGTTTTTGATTAGGAGCGACCAGGACGCCCGGCAGACGTGGTTACCGAGGAAATCATTCAAAAAGTCCACGACATGATTCTCGCTGATCCACGAACGAAAATGCGTAAAGTAGCAGAGGCCGTAGGTGTGTTGACCGGAACGGCAATTAATATTTTACATGATAAGTTGGCGATGAAAAAATTGTCGGCGCGATGGGTGCCGCGATTGCTAACGGTGGACAACAAGCGGATGCGGCTGTTAACTTCGAAGCAGTGTTTGGAGCAATTTAAGCGAAATCCGAAGGAGTTTTTGCGTCGAGTTGTCACCGTTGATGAAACCTGGATTCATCATTACACACCAGAAACTAAGCAACAATCAAAACAATGGATTTCTCCCGGTGAATCTGCTCCAAAGAAGGCGAAGATGGTTCCATCGGCCGGAAAGGTCATGGCGACGATTTTTCGGGATGCGAACGGCGTCATCCTCATGGATTTTTTAGAAAAAGGAAGAACGATCACTGGACAATACTACAGTGAGTTATTAGACAGCTTCGACAAAAAATTGAAGGAGACGCGGCCGCATTTGGCGAAAAAGAAGGTGCTGTTTCACCACGATAACGCACCAGCACATTCATCCGGAGTTGTCGCCGCCAAACTGCATGAATTGCGTTATGAATTGCTGCCGCACCCCCCGTATTCACCCGATCTGGCTCCCTGCGACTTTTTCTTGTTTCCTAACATGAAGAACTGGCTCGCGGGAAAAAAATTTAGCTCAAACGAGGAAGTCATCGCCGAGATAGAGGCGTATTTTGGAAAGTTCGACAAATCCTATTTTTTTGGAGGGGTTAAAAAAATGGCAGGAACGTTGGGAGAAGTGTATATTTCTAAAAGCAGACTATGTTGAAAAATAAAAAAAAATTTTTGAAAAAAATTGTGTTTTCATTTCTAACACGGGTACTTATTGAACCGCCCTCGTACATAAGCCACTCGCATTTTTAGATTCTATATGTCAAGACGAATCGCCCAATAATTCCTGATATCATAGACAAAAGAACAGTGGCCCATCATAGATATACGTAAACAATGAATGCGGAACATTTGCTAAAGAATTTTTAAAATTTTTTAGGGCGTCAAGTTCTGTCAGTAGACATCCTGATTCCTTAATAAAATTAATAATGTCAGCTCAAACGAAACTTTATAACTTTCTGTTTAATAAAGTATAGAAAGTCTTAAACTTCAACTTTTCACATCCTTCACATTCCGTCAAGAACTAGAGAAATATTTCTTCCCCCTTCCTGCTTTTAGGGCATGTTGGATCACTCAACTTAGACAGGTTAAACCCAACTATATGGTCTTCATCCTGGTTAATACTACGCTACTTATCCCGCTTGCTTTTTGTCTCATGAGTCCAAGTGTTAAACAGGTGTCCTGTACTCTGTTTCTGGCGGGTTCTTTAGATATCGTGTTACAGTGAACTTCTCTGTGCCCGGAAATCCAGATGAAAAACCTCCTTTGTCTTGGCATGCCTGTCCATGTGACGCTTTTTATTGGTAATAAGCGGTGTCTGTGGATAGTGCTGAGGTGCTCTTTGGTTAGATTTTTCCTACGGATCGCTGGGTCCAGGTGATTGCAGTTAAGACACGATGCTCCAGGCTGTCACTTGTACCATAAACTTCCTGCTCGTTTAAAAATCTTCATATTAGACTCTTGTTATATAAATAACTATTATGGTTATCAGTTCGCAGAAATTTTGTTTATGCTTCAGCACTTCTATGTTCGCAAAAAAGCCTAGTTTATATTCGAACAATGAGGGTTCAAACTTTTCCATAATCGACATTCTTTTATATACCTGACTTCATAATACAGTGTAAATCCGGCTTCTGCCGTCGTTTAATTTGAGTCATCTATGCGTGAGAAAAGATTCATTTTCTTGGAGAGTGTCTGCTTAGCTCGCGGCAAGTACGAATCGCTCCATGTGTCCAAATTCGTTGTTAACATAAAAATTTAACGCGAGTTCAACATAATAAGGTTTGTGTGTTACGGTTTTTCCGGGTGCTGGTCCTGGAGTAAGGGTGTAAGGGAATAGAACTCCTGGATTTCTTTATCTTACGGGGATCGTGCTTTTACAGCGAGTTTATAGAACTGTCTTGTGATCATCGTGGTGCATTTTTCAATGGAAATCACCTGTTCTGTTTTGTGCGTTAGCAACAGTTTTCTTCATTTGCAATTTAGTTGTCGTCGGTTCTCCGAGAAAAGAAATGTTGCGT
>VTPC01006422.1:0-27064 GCA_011009095.1 Ignelater luminosus | reverse complement strand
GAACACTTTGAAAGGCCTGTAAAACTTAGTCGGAAGAATCAATGAGGACACCATCCTCTAACAGAAGTTCCAGAAATCGAATCTCCTGAACTTCACGACGTAATTGTATAGTACTTACCACACTGTATAATATCACTCAGAGAAGTGAAAGACAAAAGGTGAAACTTATTTTTTCACAGAAGAGCATTGCATTTGGACGTATTTGTTGGAGACATTTTAAAAACCTAACCTTAGGAAAGTTAGTCGTAGTGTTTGAACTTCACGTGCAATTGAAAGCTTGACAGCTAACTTGCTGCATTTATAATCGAAATGTTCTATGTTCTAATTCCGGATTAACTGTCTTCGGTGAAGCTCTCCATGGTTTTTTTAGTGAACATAGGAAATAATATGTCCGTCTCACATATTAATTTTTTTTTTAAATTTCCGGCTGGTATCTTTAGTGACCGAGGGGAAGCACGGTCACCCTTTTTTCTCGCCATCCTTTGAAATCAAAATCAGAAAAATTATATACTAGCGTGGGATAAACAACTGCAGTAGGGTATAAAAATCGGTATTCAATACTTCATTAGTCTATGCTAACTATTCAATGTCGAGTATAGTTCGTTATGTTGTAAATAATTAATTGATCATAATGTGGTTTATTATTCAATCTACATCACATACAGTGTAGTAACTAAATCTATTTTCGCTGTAGATTTTGAGTAAAATGAAATGATCGATTCTCATTACGCTAATTTATTATTCTTGGGTTACCCAATGTTGTATAACTAACATGCGTAGGTATCATCTGCTTTTCATATATTATTAGAGTATCTTTGTTGTAATTTTTATTCCTGCTTAATTTACAGAGTTGCTTTACTGATATTCGTTTCTAAAGAAATTCATTATTAAATTTGAAAATTGAAATATGTAATGATAAAGAGTAGTATAAAACCTAAGAATTGGAATAATACAAGAGAAAACTAATGAAAATTGATTCTGTAGAGCACTCACTTAACTCATATTGAGTCTAATCAAGAATTTATGAAAATACTGTTTTTTAAGAAAATAACAGAATGAAAACATGTTGATTACGATTATACAATATCTGATTAGTTTCCATTTTTATTTCATTCTGGTGTCAGAGAGCAAGTCTACATACGTTATGAAGCTATTGTTCTATGATTTGGTTACATGAACGTTGGCTAAGAAATTGGTAAAAAATGTCTACATTTTAAATAACAAGAATTCGTGAATCCGTAAACCATTAAATCAGAAGCTGTAAGTCTAAAATTTAAAATTACTTAAAACATCTAACATCGCTGCCTGAACAATCAGTAAGGTACATTTAGTTCATGCGTTAACACCGATTGACATTTTCCCCTACCGGTAAGTCTCTAGAATGCGAGTTTTAAAGTATAAAGCTGTTTTAGAACTGTGATTTAATACTTGTTGATCATCAGTTTAACAGTGCAATGAGTGTAGAATTTTGCATTTACGGCATTTACATATTGCTGAAATTTGTTTTTTTTTGTATATTATGTAAACGCATAAACAACAATTCTGCAAATCTACTGAATTTGAATTTGCATTCCAAATTATAATAAATAATTATTTGTATCTGCGATTATAAAGCATGTTAGATTTTCAAATAAAATACCTAATGGGATTTTGCAATACTTAAAAATTTAGATTATGCGAATCAAGTGGTTAGTATCATTATTATTAAATTTACTTCTTGGTTAGAATCTAAAGATAAAATAAGAAAAAGAAACGATTTACGATTTTTTTCACAAGTTAACCATCATAGTATAACATGAGAGAACAAGATTTGTTTTTTGTTCAGCAATCTGCACTTATACGAAAACTTCCTCCTAGATTCCAACAAGATTAAGGAACAACCTTAAGTTAGACTTTTAAAACCAATCTGTGAAAACACAGCTGTGCTTTAAACTATCTCCAGTGAGTAAGAAAGTCTGCTCTCAAGGACGATCCTTTTCTTATTTCTGTCCGATTACGCAACCTGGTAAAGAACTAACCAAGAAATTTTTCAACTACAAACGTTATACATTTTGTAAATATTTTGTTCACCATCAAAAATAAAACCTAATTTTCTGCTATTAAGTTTAATATTTTTTTTTAGATTTGAAACACGTTTGTTATTTTTTAAAAAGAAAGCCACTTCCACTTCCACTTCACACTAGATTAAATAGGGCGTTTTTATTTACTGGAAGAATTTATTTTTTCAGGCTTCAATACTTTCGATGGTTAATTTTAATTTCTTTAGTGAACCGTTTTAGTTTTTCCAACTTTTCGATAAATGATTTCAGAATTCAGACAGATTCATAAATGTTTCCTGTTTTATATTATCCTTTCAAATTAAGCTTTTAACAATTAATTTATTACCAATTTTAAATTATGAAATTGATTAAAAGTTTACACTTTAACAACATATTTAAAGTACTGATTTAAGCTAGAATCTGTTTAGAATGACCAATCGCTCTGTTATCGAAATCATCAGCGTTGGATTGCAAAATACGAGCGGTAGGTAGTCAGTTATTGTAATCCTAGCATCAATGGCTGCATCTCCTCCTGAAAGTTCAACTCACGTTAATCTGTTTTTGTTCTCATACAATGCTGTGTAGTATAGTGATATACAGGGTTATTCTCAACTTCTTTTTTTTTCCTCTTCAAAGATAGTAGACGGGCATAAAAGGGATCAATTTACGTTAATTGCTGGAACAAAAGTCGAATAGTTTCAAAGTTGGAATAACTGGATACCGTGTTTGAGAACTTCTGTACATAACCGCACCCTGTAATACAATAATTTAAAAACTAGTCGATCCTTGACTGAAACATCTACCACAACTGAAACAATCCATCTTGCGTGGCCTACAGCTACTATAATTAAAAATCAATCTGAAATACACAGATAACTTTGTTTATAAAAAGTGAAAATCAAATAAGTAAACGTAAAGTTGAAGAAATGGTAAAGAAAGAACGATAATTAAAATAATTGTTCAAAATTATAACTTCCAGCTTGAACACACAATCTAGCACGTCGAATCCAAGATTGGACACACGCTTGAAGATGACCTCCCTGCCGAATGCTTTCTGCAGCATTCTCTGCAACAGTTGACCTGTGTATGATGTGAAGGTTTTCTACATCCCAGTAGTGTTTATTGTGGAAGTTTGGAATTCCGTTCCTTGTAAAGGTAGATTCATCACAAGCCAATACATTAATCAAAAAGTTGGAATTCCTTAGATTCTGTTCCAAGAACCATTCACTAAACTGAACGCGCTTGTATTTGCTGCACTGCATAGTCCGCCAAACAGTGGATCGCGGGGTATTCACTTCCCAAGTAATTTGACGCATGCCTAAAGTGGGATCTTCTTCAATTAAATACATAATTCTACCATCAATAGCTTTCCTGTTTGCTCGAGCGCCTTCCTCACGTCCTTGTCGTGGCTGCACTTCGCTCGAGATACGTACTCTTTGAATTAGAGAGAGAAACGTTGGAGATATAGGATGCCTTCTATTAGGAAAACGCTCTACGTGCAGTGATGCAGCTGCAGCTGCATTTTGCAGTGTTTCACCGTAAACCATTATCATGTCTACAAATTCTTCATTTGTATATATTCTTTAATTCAGCACAAAACGGGGAATTATTCCAGCAACAGTTTGACACAGCTACCTCTAGAATTAAACTTGCACAGAAAGAATTTAATCTTACCAATGTATGTATATCCATTTAGAGAATCAAAAGACACCTGCGGAAGGTCTCTCCGACATCAAAACTTCGAAAATCGACGATCTTGAGAGTTCACTGGCATAACGACAGCCATGACACTATAATATCGCGGCTACGTTCCTGCTACTCTCCAACAGCGTACCAACCGACAGTACCACAGCCCAATTTCCAATTACCTGGAGAACATTGACCTCGCGCAAGCATTGGTGAATTCATTAAAAAATGAACTTTTAACTACTACTAACCTAACCACACCCTTACTTGGGGTGAAATTTATTTAAAAAAATGAACGTTTAACTGCTTCTAACCTAACCACGCCCTCGCTAGGCCCACCGCAAGATTGGGCCATTTTTAATTTTGAATTAAACGAGGGAGTATTTCTTTTTTTATAAGTAAGTAAAGCATTTAAAATGACAGTACGTCACTCAGACAAGTTTTGTCCAAAGATCAAAGGCGACTGCTATTTTGAAACCAAAAATGGTCAAAATCAAAGTGGTTAGATGAGCTATGCCTATTGAATATGTTAAGAAAAACTTTCAGATATCAAACGGTGGGTTCAATTATTTAAAACTTTATGTCTTCGGAACTATGCATACTTAGATCCATCGCTTAAGGTAATATTTTGAGCTAGGACGTTTTAGGTCGGAATTCAAGCATCAGCTCCTACCAACAATGACGTGTACGGGGTAGGTGGGTCATACCGTGTTCGGGCCAAATCACAACTAATGCATGCGTTGCAATAGCTGCGTGTGTGAGACTGGTGGGAGGCAAAAACCTAAAACGCCCTAGGTCAAGTAATATTGTTAATTATCTAGTAATAAGTACTTCCTTAAGGTGCTTTCTTTAAAATTTGTATTACTCAACTGGTTGAGAAATATAAATTAAAAAAAAAATACAAAAGCAAAAGTGCGCACAAATGAATTAAATTCTAGTTTAAAACTTTTTCCGTTTTATTAAAAATCAGAAATTGTACATAGTGATACAGTTCTTTTTTACTCTATAATATTTTGGACTCGAATACTGTAGTTTCTGGCACAAAGCCGTTGTATTTTATTCTTCCGGTTTCTATTTCCCAAAACTGACTTCATTTTCATCTTGATGTTCACATTTTTCAAATTAGTTGTTGGAATTGGTTTTCTTCATTGAATCTACGTCATTGCACGTAATTGTACTAATCTAATTCAGGCAGAGCAGTCTGTTGTCTAACAAGATTCTGTGCATTGGCAAAACTTAAAGCAATTTCGTGTATTACATGCACATTATTCATTAATTCATCTCCATTGTTATGTTTATTGACACGTAGGAGCAGCAGTAGCAGCGGTAGTAGCAGTGACAGTGGCAACAGCAGTAGTATGTAGTAGAGGGTAGAGGTCAAAGTAAAGCAAAAATATTTTTTGGGCATTTGTCTACTAACCCCTCGACAAACTGCTGTATTCTCATATTTTCTCCGCCCAAACATATCTTAAATATATCGATCCAAGCGTGGGTTCTTAACTCGTCCTTTAGGGTAACGGCTTAGAAGACCTTATACCTCAGCCATAGAAACAAGTAGTGAAAAAACGTTTCTTCTCCTTTCCACATTTAAAGCGTGCTGAACTACTCTTCACGGGACGGCAGCCTTATTCGAGTGCTATGGCTCTTCAGAACATTTGTTAAAAGGCTTAGGCGTGTTTCCCTCACCAGCCAGTCTAGTTTCGGCAAATTAAAATAGACTGTAGAAAACTTTCTTGTAGATAATAAAGATAAATATGTTAATTACTTCAATAGTTTCATCAAGATTTAGATATCCAAATGGAACAATCAGCAAAAGTACTAAAAGTTTTTAAGTAAGAACAGTACTGCACTAGGGCAATAATTTTCAATTATTTTGCGGGAACTGTTGCACAGAAAAATACAAAAGTTGAATTATCTCGAAATTGCAAGCTATTGTGCAAACAGTTGAAGATGGTAACACCTTAACAGTGCAATTGAAATTGTTAATAATTACGATTCTGTAGTGGCGATGTGGCGCTTTTGGTAATATTACAAATCACTGTAAGAATCGAAATATTAATTCAGATAACATGAGCATCGCAGGGCAGGAATTCTGTATGAATCTAAAGAACTTGTTTATTTGAATGAATTTCAATTCCCCTGTTTCACCGAATCTAGAGGAAAGCTTACATTTAACTCGTCGCGTCCTCTCACTATCTTCTACTGAAACCACTACTCATCAGCACTCGCTTAAAGTATGCCAACAAATTCAACATTATTTTGAAAATGAGAAAAATTCCTAAAATACGAATAAAAATTTTTTAAAAAATGTATTGCATACTATAATTTTCAAAAAACTTTCTTCGGAATCGAATTGCAGTCATTAGAAAGTCAGGCTGTCTATTTCGTAATTTGTCTTAACCATCAGAATTCAAAAAAATGCATTCCCTTATCTTTTTCCCGATTACATCTATTTAAAGTCCCCGACGACTCGATTGTAACTCAATCAATCAAATCTAGGTTGTGTAGTTTCGAGATACCAGATAGTCGACAGAAGGACGAAGAATATTGGAAATCACTGTAGTAATGGATTGGATTAAGACCAGATTAAGAAATTCGACACAGTACACGAGTATGAATGTGTGGGCTTCGAAGAATTGAATTTGCCGTTTGTACCAGCTATCAGCAACCACCAACTCGTACATCACTGCATCATCATAGGCCAGTTACGATCAGAAGATCCCGTGTTCCGCCAATACACAATATCATCCACGATATTCACTGTAACTGTAACAACATCGATGCCTTACAGTTTCAGAGCTTTTTCGCCTTCACTACTAATCCAGATCCTCGACGATTTTCACTCGTATCAACAGTTCCTGTCATTGAATACATACTCAGACGTGCTTAAACTACGTGAGTAATCACAACACCATCATCAGCAATCTACTGTTGCTGCTGTCACATCTGAACTCTGTCAGTCTATCAATTTCTGTTGTTTTAAATAAAAATCTGCATAAGTTTTATAAAGTTAGGCGATTTTAATCAAAACATTTGTTTTGTTCTGTTTTAATAAGATTTTGGGAAAAGTTTCATAAAATAGCGTTTTGCACACTAAAAAATAAATTAAAGCAAAGCCCATTGAAGATTATAAATATAAAAATATGTACCTGACTAAAGTTTGTTACGGTCCGATCTCCAAGTGCATGTAGCCTATTGTTATTTTTCTAAGAATTTAAACTTCCAATCAAGAGAATCTTTACAAGGGAACTTTCAAGATGATTAATGGACTGATTGTGTAAGTGTAATCAGTAGACCATGGAAGAATCTTCAGTGCACAAATGCATATGAGATTTCTTTTTGCATTCGTAAATTATACTAATCCTCATTTTACAAAAACTCAAATTCATTGCAGCTTTTAAAAGATACTTGTTTTAAATTTATTTTCCAACTATTATGCATTCTTTAGGCGCCTAAAATACAATTCTCTAGTGCCCAAAATTCTGCATTTTACTTCTTAATATTTCATCACTAAAACTAGCTGTATGTGTGGATGTTCTTTTGATATACAGGTTTTTCTAAATAGCAATAAATAAAGTAAAAAAGGGAAAATGAAGCGACCATCACGTTTTGAAGATGCGGATACAATACAAAAGGTCAACTTAATATAGCTAAAAGAGAGTGCAATTAATTTTGAAGATACTTCGTGTTATAGTACTTATAGTTTAGTGAATAATAATTGATATTTACCTTTTGTCACTTTCTAAAGGCCATTTGTATGGAAGTGCAAAAGTTTAAGTGAAAAGAAAGTGGAGTTTGATCGAAACGGATGAGGTACAATTGGTACACATTTACTGTAAGAAATGGCAGATAGGAAGACTTATGTAAGAAAAAAGTAAATCGAACTGTTTACCTTTCGCCTAGTACACGAAGCTATTAGAATATCGATAATTGTTGCTCTTTTGTGTCAAATAATTATCAAAGAATTGAAATTAAGGGTTTCGATGGCTTAGAGTTGAGAAACCATTATTGATAAGGTATTATGTCAATCTCTTACTTATCAGAGCATCCATAATTTATAATTTAGATAGAAGTTTCTTTCTACGATTGTAACTGCTTTTGTAATATATATTTTTCCATATGATAGGATTTATACGCGTAATATGGATACGAAATAAAATAGATACCCCATGAAAGAGTGTAGTATTATCTCCAACAATCGAGGTAGAGGAGGAATAACTGACCGACTAACTCAAAAATAATCATCTTTTATAAATAAAACCTATTGTTTTAGGTCCGAAATCTGTTATTACAATTGTGCTGTGAATTTTGATAATAGAATTATTATTTGTAAAAATTCTGGTCATAAATTCATCGGACACGTTAATTTAAATTTATAATTCTGGATTCTATCAGCCAATAAACAGTATTATTGATGACGGGCCCAAATAATGATGAATAACTAACAATAACATTACTTTCACCCCCAAAGACGGTTTTGTATTTTCGAACAACCTCGTTTGAATACGGTATTTTAACGAATGGCTGAGTTCGATTCACTACAGCGCCCACTTAGGTTTCTGACTGAAGGTTAAAGCTAAAGCTCAATCGAGCGATAACGTTGTTATGCCAAGCAAAAGGGAAATATTTCCACCTATTCACCAATACGATCCCCGTGAAAAGAAGGGAAAAACTTTGAAAAATTCATAATTTTAACGACCTATTTTATATAGTGTATTTTATAATTTTATGAGCACAACAGCATCGTAAAAGGGAAAGGAAACATAAAATGAAAAAATAATTGGGTAGTTATAACAGACCCGACCTAACATAACTGCAGTAAAAGCCAGTTCTAGTTTCCGGTCATTATCTTTAGGGGGCGACACCTTAACGAGGATAAAATAACGAGGAGCTGATTAGAGAGGAATTAGGCAGACTGCCCATGTCTTTTAATTTACTTAAATACGTTTTTAATTCAACAGATGCGATAACAAGGTATTTTTCAGTCCGTTCTGGTGCCACAAATGTGGTGAATTAATTAAAGTGACGAATTTAATTGACATTCAGATTAGATAACGTAAAAGCCATTTACACAATATAATATATAAAACGTTTCTTTCCCCTATAGGACTTGCGTTTTCATAAGCATTAATTCTTCATCACCAGAAACGTTAATGTAAGATATGCGTATTATTATACCGGAGATGATGTTCTTATTAAAAATGCCAAGGGATAAACTCGTTATATTTAATATCACAATAGCGCGCTTCACCTACCGAGTACAATAATTAATTTTTATTGATACTGCACTTTAAAGTAAGCGAATATTTTAATTAACAATCCTAATTATAATTAGTGGAGGAAACGGTGCTTTAACTGGTTATAATAAGGATAATAAGTTATTGTTATTACCTTGTAAACACTCTTAGAGGAAATTTGTCTTGTAATGTCTAGTAATGAAAGATTTTAATTATAAACACCAGTAGGTTATTATACGTTTTTTGAATATTAATACAACATATTAAATGTTCATTTTCTAATTTAATTTTCATTATAGGTATAAAATTATAAAACCTCACAAAGAAAGCGAAATTCTATACAAAGAAACAAATGAGCAAATGATTCTTCAGGTATTTAACGTTAACGATCTATTTTAGCAATAAAAATCAGTTAATGGTAAAGTTTTCATTTTTCTTTTCGTACTAGATCTGCATAACAATAGGTTTTGAGTTTATGTATGTCTGAAGCAACCAATGGTAAGCGATGATTTCTACGTACAATTTTAATAGTACATTGAACACGCCTTTCACATTTCACTGAGTCATCTTTTCCTGCCTATAAAAACAACGACAGTTATGATTATAGTTTCAACTATTAGTTTAATGTCAGGTTCGAAAGTAAATACAAGGAAAGCAATTTTGTCTACAAAATATTTACTTCAAATTCTCAAATGTCGCTATAAAAAAGCCCATTAACTGGCAGTTTCGACTGCAATGTAAGGAAGAATTTTTTAGGAAGATCCTTCAACGAATGAATAAAACTGAATCTACAAGTGGAAGGCAAAAGAAAGAAACTTAATCGCAAGTCACTCGCGATAAGTAACATAGCAATAGTGAAACAGCAGCTCAAAAGGGCTCATTGGACGGTTTGGAAAATTACAGCTTTATTACTAGTTAGGTACAATATAAAGAATTATTTTAAACATGTAACAAACATTCTACTTGTGGTTATGACTTCATATGAATTTTTGAAACTACCCCTGGGAGGGTTACTTACGTAAAACCCAACAAGTATTTACAAATATATGATAACCATAATATTAAAATTGAACACATCTCTGCAACTATTGCTGTTCTACAATGGTTCATTCTTTGCAGCATAGTTATAGACAAGAGAACCGATGACGTTTTGCAGATGCAAAAGTCATGGATTAAACAGATTATTTTCTCCATTTAAAACATAATTCCAAGTGCCTATAAAATTAAGTCTTCATATTAAAAATCTAATATTTCAATAATTTAATTTCAATAAAGAAATCAAGGTCATTGCAACACATAAAAATGCAGTCACTATCATTGTATTGCATTTCATAAATGAAACAATGTGCTAATAAGCAGCGTTTGCAAATTTATTAGCGCAATGTAAATAAAATGTCTCAACTTACTTGCTATTATACTATTACAAAAAAGTATAGATCAGTAAAAAGATAAACTAAATTTAAATTGTTACTTGTAGAATTGTGATTTTATTAACCTGGTCATGGTCATTTGTTATTCTTGTGTCAAGTTATTATAAATGATTATATAGGAAATTTGGAATTTAATAAAACAGTATTAATCATTCATTTGGTTTTTACTCAACAAATTTATTGCCGGTGTTAAGCATTTTCTACCACCTTAAAGAGATTGTGAGGCTGCAATCTCAGCAATACATCATCACAAACTCCCTGAAGTTCCCCCAGCGTGGTGATGCCGTCCACTACGTCGGCATACTTTGACATGGTTCTTTGATCTATTTTCTTGGAGACTGGTCCGTTACGGTCTTTCAAGGGAGAACCAACAACGATGGACTTTACAGCCACTATATCAACCAAGCACACTCTGCACATGGAGCATCATGAAGATGTTCAAAATCCGAGGAAAGGGGAAGATGCTAGCGCATTTTCTTTCCGCAGCAGCTCTTCATTCAATAACCAGTAACATCATTGGGACAATCTTCTACCGAGCCTACATCTACAATGCAACCTACAAGGGCATAAGACAAGAAGTTCCAACCACCAACAGATGCGAAGAAGTGCAAACCGATTGTTTTCAAACACCAACAAGATGAATGACATGGCCGCTTGTGGGATCAACACAATGCAGTAATCTAGTGCGCTGCAAAGTGCCCTCTCGTAGCTGTGTCAAGTCATCCTAGTGGGGCCGAGGATTTACGCTCCTCTGCCTTGCCACAGAAGAAGATCCAATAATCATAGACACACAACAATCAACGACCGCTGCATTAAAGAAGAAACAAGAGCTACAAATATCCTCGACCTCGAGCGAGGACGAAATCCTCTTTAGAATTCAACAGGCAGGTCCGCTTCAAGGACTTCTCGGAGAAAGAAGAAGAAGCAAGTAATCGCAGTAAAAGTTGAAGGACGCTTCAACAAAGAAAGCCAGCTCATCAGCAGCTGCGCCTGCCCTACTTAGCACTCGCCACACGATGCAGGTGCACACATAGGGCAGCTTACAGAAGCTGTACTAGAAGCAACGTCCGTTGAAGGACAACGCAGTTACAGGTCCGCTGAAGGACAAGGAAGCATTATCAATTAATTGTTTTACTCAATCTACTGTGTATTAGCTGCTCTAAAGTCGTAATCTAGCACGAGTGGGTCAGTGAGACTGCTGCCCAGGCTAAACGTAATCTATGTATTGGCTGCTCTAAAGTCGTAATTAAGCACGAGTGGGTCAGCGAGACCGCTGCCCAGGCTAAACATAATCTAACTACTTGCCGCTTACGGCTGCAAGTCTGTTCATAAGTAAAGAGCTCACAATGCAGCAGAGTACGGCCAGCTTTGTAAAGGATTTACGCCCCTTTGCAGAGTTTGGAGCTCAATTACGGTCAAGAAAGAAAAGATAAAGTATTAGAAGAAACATAGAAGAAGCAACGCAATGGATCTAAAGTCATACAAAATCCAATCAATCGGTCGGTAGAAAGTGCAACCGCAAAACAAAAAATCACAACAACATTAATCAATTTAGAAATTCTATTTCAGGCTTTATGACGGAGAAAGAAGTGAAAACATCAATCACTTCACCAAACTTTGGGGTCACCAATTATCAAAACCAAATTTAATTATTTTCTCATTTTATCATTTTATCATAGACTCCAACCAATTATTTTTTAACTTCAAGTCTCCAATCCTAGGAAATCAACTCCTACAATTTAAGTAAAACTTGTTTCAATTAACACCTTTTCAATCTCAAAAAACTCTGGAGACCCAATTATATCTATTAGAAAAATTACATCGTTTAAGAACTATCAATAAATTTCTACAAAGAAACCAACTCTAATATTTCATTTCATATCCTTTTAGAGACACCAGTATGTTTAATCTTGGATTAAACAGATCATTTTCTCCATTTAAAACATAATTTCAAGTTCCTATAAAAGTCTTCATATTAAAAATCTAATATTTCAATAATTTAATTTTAATAAAGAAATCAAGGTCATTGCACACAAGAAATTCTCATGCTGAATTGTGATTAGAGATTTGCAGCGGAAAGTATAAATCAGGACAATAACAATCTCCCTCACGTGGTTTTTTAAGAAATTGCCTACACATTGTGCCCACTTTTATGTTATCAATAGCTCAGATAGTAGGTTTCTGAAAGGATCGAAATGGTTTAATTCCTTTAGAAATCAAAAAACTTTGAATTCCATCGGCAAAATCTGAAAACTTACTAGATGAAGTGATCTCGCACTCAGTCTTAGAATTAGTAGTAGAAATATATCTATATCCGACTCGAAGGACCATGACCCCAGTCTCATGTCCCTTTTAAGCTAATGGTAAGACTTATCAGCAGCGATACATATCGTAGATAGATTGAGTAAAACCAATTGAATGATAATACTGTTTATTAAGTTTTCAATTTTTCTTTTTATACACAATTGACAGTGTAACATAGTAACAAATTTACAAACTAGGAAACACAGAAAAATAACAATTCTGTAAAACATGCAATTATAACATTATTACAATAATTATATCACACTTTAACAATGTCAATATTCTGAATTTACTGTAATAGTATTTTTATGAAGTAAGTTGATACACTTCTTTATATTGCGCTAACCAGAATTTGCAACATGCGCATTCTTTCTTTTACGAAATGCAATATTTGTAATGTAGGTGTTTTGAAATGACCTACAGTTTTTGGAATTATGAGAGCTTTCTTTTACAAAGCAAACCCTGTTTGATTTTGGAATGAAAATTGTTAATTTCAAAATTAAACACCTACTTACAAAGTTTTAAAACGCTACACTAAGAAAGACCCCAACGCCACCTTCAGTAAAAGTTAGGAGGTCTAAAAATATTTGGTTTCTTCACGATAGAAAATAAATTATTTCACCTATTTCTATTAGGTAAACCTATCCTCAACTACCAACCATTTGTAAAAATGTGATTTACGTTATGAAAGATCACCAAGTTTAAATTCTTAAATTAACAAATAAATTTCAATGAACTTTTAGTTTTAGTCCTATACCTTGTTGTATCGGAATTGTTTAGGTTCCTTTCAGATTTTTTTTTTGTTTTGATCTTTTAGTCTGACAATTTATAAGTCGGCTTTGCTAAATAACCATCGTTAACATCTTCTTAAAAAACAACAGCGAAATCAGTAAAATTATCACAGCGAATGTTTTGCTATATCTCTAAATTGAGAACGCATGTAAATGACTGCTTAATGAGAATTTAGTTAATTTGGAATACCTCCCGTGCTGCCGATATCAGATAAAGTTAAGCAGTCAATTATTAGTTAATCACTTTAAATTGGTTTGCAATTAAAGTTTAAAATTTTTTTTTGCAATTAGTCGATGATAGTATGATCATTACAATCAGACTGTTAGGCGTAATAATCTCGACTAGTTATGTACCATTTAATATTAATTTATTGCAGATAAATATCTCTTGTATATAAAAAAAGTTGAATATGTTAATTTAACTAGCTCTGGGAAAACACAACATTGATTTTACGAACATACTTACATATAAAGCTACCTCGTCGTTGCTATATACAGTTCAAGTAACTCATGTTTAACTTCTATACACGCTATTTACTTCCCGTTTTCATCATAATCTCCAGTAATTAATATATTTTTGCTTTCAAGAACGTGAACAGAGCTAATGAACCTTCTATGAAAATTTACTTGCTGTGCTTCTATATATTAGCTTGTTTAGGAACGGAAATTGCATTTGCAATTATTATATGGCATGGGAAAGTGCATTCTCTGTTTTTATTAGATTTTATGATAATAAAAAAGGAAAACCTAATTTTAAGGTGGTTCCAGGGGGTATGCGAATACCATATGTTGCATTTTCTATTATTATGTAGGTATAAAGATGACCCTGCAAACGCCCGAGTTATCGCTGAACAGCCGCAAACAACATAATGAGGCGACCGGCTCATAATAAGCAGACATGGAGCTGGTCGCTTTCGGCACCTGCTTAGTGCGCCTAATAACACCTTGTGTTATCTCGAACATCTACCCGACATACAGGGTCGGACTTGTAAATAACCTTGTAGGTCAAGAATGAAACCTACTAAATCACAACGTTCTAGAGATGTTAACGCTAAAAATACTGTTAAATAAATTTTCCTAAGGTATACTTGACTTGTAAATTACTAGAAAATAACAGTAAACGTATTTATTTTTGCAAAGTAAGTGCTTTTACGTGCCATACGTTTTGTTGATAAATATTTATTTATTTATTTTTATAGATTGTAGAACAGCAAGATTTTCTTGTATTATTGCTATAATAACATATAATATTACACCGCAGACAACTTATTTAGCAAATTAAATTAGTCATGGCGAGTAAAACCATAATTATAACACACCAATTTTAAAACCGATTCTATTTTTTTAATAAGGACTTTTTTTGGTAAATTGTATAGGAATGAAAATAACCTGTTGTATGCTGTAGAATGATTTAAATTCAAACTTAAGTATGAGAATTTCACTTATTATAAGAGCTAGAACAAGTTTAAATTAGAAACGTTTGCTAAATTTGATGCTAATTAACTATCTAAATGGAAATTTCAGCCAACTTCTTTTGTTTTTTACTTATGATCAATCAAATGTAAAACGGCACTTTACGTAATCTTGCAAATATAATAATATTTTTAAGGCAGTTTTTATAAATTATAATCTTACATTGTCAAAATCGTTGACCGACTTTTCAATTTTGTGCAACCATCATCAGGTTGATTTTTTATATCATTAGACGGGATATTTTAAGCATTTAAACTTGTCGACCAATGAATTCTTACAGTCTTTTTCTCTGTTGACCAGTTTTGATCTTTGAATTCCGTATGCTGTATGAGCAAAAGTTATCAGTCCAGTCCGAACTCAATTTGACGTTCCTACGAAAATAATTTACGACTAGTTAACTTGAAAATAAATAACAGAATGTTGAGATTGTGGTGTTCTAAGTTTTTTTTGCAAGTTACCTTATTCGTCATATTACCAATGCATTTCAACACATATTTTAGTTTGGTCAGTAGTGTGTCCCGAAAAAATTTTTTTTGGATTTCCTTAACACAAAACCTCTTAAAATTTGCGTCATTTATCGCAGATTATCAAAATAATTTCAAAAATAAAATAAAACTACATCTTTAGGGTTCTACCAATTTTCAAAGTTTTGAAAAATTGTCATTTTTATGGTGATATTTAATTTCGGCTCCTGAACTAAACAAAAAAGTATTTACTTTTTGTTCTATTTATGTGTAATACATACACGACGTTTTGATTTGCATGCAACAACACGTTGCCAGCGACTTCGAATTTGTTAGGTTTCAACCTGCAAATTCCCCCAAGTTTTGACTTGTTTCGAGAAGTGTCTTGACTTTACTGACCTTCGTAGTCAAAGTAATTTTTATGCTATAAAAGTGCAGTTGCGTTTGTTACAGTATTAAATAAGTGGATTTTGTGATATTTAAATAATGAGTTCGAGGCGTAGTAAGACTACTTGTGCTATATTGGGACCATACAAAGAACTTGACGATCGGCAGCTACCAACTATAAGGGATGCCATTAAATTTATTTTATTTGTCAAGAACGACCTAAAATTGAAGTATAATGGAAAGGATCCATCCAATTCAGATCTATATGCGATTGCTTCTGAAAAGATCAACGATATTTGGAAAAAAAGCTTCGATTCCAATCGTAACTAAGGAACGAGTTATTCAATTACTGAAATCTTATTTCGAAAAGTAACTCAATTGAAAACATACCCCAAAAGCAAACGGAATGCTAGTTTTGAAAACAAACTAAAGCTTTTCGACGTTGCTGCTTGTAAATGCCCTTTATTTGAATCTTGTTTATGTTTAAAACCTAAGAAAGTTCCCATCAATGAGAGAAGTTTTTTGTTGGATCAAAGGAATGATAGGAAAATGGTTATCAGCGGCGTTGATAAGAAAGAAACGGCTAGATTAATGAAACGACAGCAGAGACAAACTAAAGAGTCAATAAGGGCAGCAAAAAAGTCGTGTTTTACTCAAGAAACTGATTCTGTCCCAGCAAATTATGATGAAGATTCGGTGCGTGAATCTTCCCCAGAAACGTATCCGACAACAGAGGCATCCCCGACAAACACGCCCTCGATAGAGACACCATCCACTTCAACGGCGAATCGGAATACATTGCCGTTACCAACAGTTGCTAAGGTCTGTGATAGATACGGTTGTTACTTCTGTTGCTGTTGCTTCTGCGGTTTTAACTGACTTCGGCTTGGTTTCTCCCGAAGATTTAACTCTGGTTATTGATAAAAACAAGATCCATAGAGCTGTATCTAAAGCACGGACCGAAGCTTCAAAAGATATTAGAGGCATTGTTATAAAAAGCATTTACTTTGATGGGCGAAAAGACAAGATTCTGATAAATGAGAAAATAGGGGATCGTTACCATCGCAAAAAAGTTTTAGAAGAGCACATCTCAGTTTTAGCAGAACCTGGATCAGTTTATTTGGGACACACAACGCCAAGTTGTGGCACTGCAAAGGGAATTCTTACTTCGATCACAGCTTTACACCGGTTGGAAGGGTGGCGTGATTCAATATTTAGAAGAGTATTTAGAGAGACCATTACAATGGTGTGTTTGTTTGCTTCATGCCAATGAGTTACCCCATCGTCATTTATTCTTGACCTTAGATAGTTGCACCTCGGGTCCTAGAGAATATTCTGGACCTATTGGAAAACAATTAGCTGGTTGCAAAAATAAAACCACGGTGTTTTATTGTGCTGTGGCTGGTAACTTGCCTGACTTGCCGAAAAATGTGGTCGATGAACTAAGTACGAATCAAAAATATCTTTATGAGATATGTCAAGCTGTATCAACTTCAACCTGAAAAAACGGTACACTCGTGATGGCTTACTTCTGTTAATCGTATACCCAGACTTTACGTAAGTACTTTTAATCCATCAGAAAATTTGCAATTGCTTGTCAACTATGTGGTTAAAGTATACGCTCCGATTTGGTTCCTAATCAAGCATAATACATCTCTTAAGGACGGACCCAAACATATTTTTCAACTAATTATGTACTCTCGATTTTTACACAAAAATCTGAGGTATGTTGTGGATTCTGTTATCGAAAGAAATGCTTTTTTTGCACACCCAGAAAATCTACTTGTCAGTATGTTGTTTGATGATAGAGACCACATTCGGGAGCTGGCATTGCGAAGAATAATAAAAGCTAGAGAAGCTGAAAGTAGCACAAAACGCAGGATATTTAAACATCCATAAGTTAACTTCTCTGCTAGAGATTACACCGAGAATATTGTGTGGCATGAGTGTCAGGTTGCACCACTACCGGTTCTTCGACATATTTCTAATGAAGACCGTCAAGTCATGACAAACTATAAGAGCTTGGAAATTGTTGACTTTCCTTGTCACACACAATCTGTGGAAAGATGTGTTAAACTGGTAACTAACGCTACTTCTAGAGATGGCTTTATCAGAACCAAGTTGCAATTTTCAGCAGAAATGCCAAATTTTGGACACAAAAATAAGTTTAAATTCTAAGTTTTGTAATTTATTATAAAGCTCTATTTTGTCTATTTTGTGTTCTTGTGCTTTGTCTCATTAATTTTAATAATAAAATACTTTTTAAACTTGATTTTTGTATTATTTTAGGCATACGGTAAAAATGTAAAATTTACAAAACTTCAAAGTGCGGTAGAGCCCTCAAGATGACATGCACCTCCAGTTCTTTTTATTGTTTTCGTAATCTGTGTAAAAGTACGCAAATCTTGATACCTCTTGCGATAGTGTAGGTCGAAAAAAAATATTTTTCTCATACAAGGACGGGACACCCTATTAGTCAGTCGTACTTTCTGAAATTAAGCAAGACAACAAACTGCAGCCATAAAGAGGAAGTCAGCATACTGTATCTTCTACAAATCTTTCGTGACTATACATGCACACAGTACCATCTGCTGTGTCACCATTATCCAACTTAAAAAGAAGCGAAGATGTGGAAGCTTCAGGAATATTGGTGATGTCTTGACACACCTTTCATTCTGGCTTATTCGTAAAAATTACTGCTAGATTCTATTGGTATGACTAAGTCGTAATTATAGTAACTGCGGCAGATATTTTCTTTCGTAAGTGAGATACTCCAAAAATTTCCTTGGATGATCGAGAAATGCACAGTGATTCATTTAAGGACAATTGCGTTGCGTAGTCGAAGCACTATCGCTACAATGTGAAGTAAATAGTTTGACTATATTTACGTTGGTGGTCGGGATTGCATTCAACTTGGCATGTTCAGTGGGTAGGGCGTTAATTTGGTTTTGCAGTTCCGCATTTCTACATCAGTGATTCGTCTTCTTACGTATCACAGTTACTATCTTTATCTTCGGCGGCTTCAAAGTCAAAATCTGAAAATATCCTTCGATTGATTGGAATAATTGATTGATGCTAAAATCTTTTACATGGGAAGATCATTAGAGGTAGTATAGAAATACCGCTAGCTAACATGAATAACACCAGTGTTATTAGCATCTCCCGTTCTGCTGATCTTAACGCACAGATCTGTTGTTTTCCTTTGAAGGCAACGATATTAGGATGCTTACTTTGCAGTATCGTCAGCTTCGTCTCCACAACATTGAATATGTGTGACGGAGGGTAATGGTGTTTTTCTAATTCATACGTATCAAGAAATGCCTCGATTATGTCTTTCCTAAAGCTACTTACTGAAGTAACAGATGTTCCAGGCTGGTGGAATGGCAATTTATCGTCATGTTGTTGCATGACTCTCCTAAACCAGTTCCTGTCGGCACACTCTTTTATTACTGAGACAGGGTAGACGATGTGATCCAAAACATTTTTGTTCTATTCCATCAGATCTTTTTCAATTTGTGGATGAAAAACGCATTTGGGCCCTAATTTCGACGAAACACCTTCTGCAGGTTCACGACCACTGTAAACGTAATGAAATGGAACAGAACAGAAAACATCTTTTAGATGCCGCCAAAAATTCCATTTTCTTCTTCCATTTCTTAGCCGTAGTTCTCTTTTTCTCTCCGCCTGTCATCTTCAGGGTAGATACTATCATGATTGGTTCCATTTTGTGCGACGAACTCTTTTGTTGAATTAAAATGCAAATAAAGGTATACCTTCGATTGTGTGATTATGCTCTGTAATTAGCAAAGAAAGCGTTTTTTTGCAATGACGAAAATTAATGCATTTCGCTGATTGTCCAGGACGTTTATGATGCTATTTGTCGACAGCTCCAAGATTATCTGATGTCTACTATCCGACATTACCACAGAGGATTAATAAAATATTTTCAAATTTGTTCTAAATGTTCTTTACAACTTCTAGCTTACTTTAGCTTGAATTGTTAGTATTATTATCTTGTTCAAGCCAAACTGATTGGATGAACGTTTAGTAAATACTATTTTAAAGATGGCTAATGGCGGTTAGCACGTAACTTCTTAATATGAGAGTTGTATCATTATTAAAGAAGCCAACATACAGTACGAGACTATCAAGACTGGATTACAACTGTTGTCTCCTACATGGCACCACTATAATTTGTTATAACTTTGTATCCGCAATTACTCGACTTATTTGACATTTACCTCCTTTACTTTACAAGTTGTAATTGTTACATTTTTACAAAGCTAATCAAAATTGTACACGAAATTAATTTCTATATGAAATATAAGATAAAAGATATCTAACAAGACAGGTGGTTTTCGGTCTGTATCTCATATAGCAGTGGACATCCAACGGACGTCTATCGTCCAAGATTACTCCGCACGTCCATAGATATACACTGAACGGTTTTGGAAATCCAGAGGATATTTTATTATTTTGTACATAACTTATTTCGTTTTTGGACGTCCCGTCCATCGGATGACCATATACAGATTACATCTAAATTGACATCCGGTAACGAACATCCGTTAAATTTTCCAAGTTGTGACAAATGTACATCCCACGGACGTGCATTGCACATTTGCTGAGCCAGAAATTGAACTCCAGTGGATGTGTATCGCCAAAATTTGGACATATGATGAACATCCAATTTTCAATTTAAAACTGACTTCTGTAGGTTGACACAAAAATACTTTTGGCATATGCATCAAGTTCTGCATATATTGTACGACAACAAACAGAAATTTAGGTAAGAAAAGCACATAAGGTCTGCGTAATCTTACATGGAAAAAATGTTTTGTTAGTGCTACAAAAAATTTAATGGAATTTTGGACAGCAAATATTTTTGCAAGAACAGCAAGTATTGTTGTCGCACAACATAATTTTCTACTCTTGACACTACAGAACTTTGGTAGATACAACAAATATTATAATTTATTTTAGAGTTAGGAACAGATTCATTTGTTGCTGCAGCAAAAAATATTTGCTGTCCAAAATTCCACTAAATTTCTTGTTGTACCAACAAAACATTTTTTTGCGTGTATTGTTATATTTTGTTAGCTAATATTCGTAAAATCTAATCCTAGATTTCAGTCTCCAAAGCTTTTCGATGCAAAATTAAAAAATAGAGTGCATCTACTCGGGAAATCTAAAAAAGACGTTTAGGAACTCTACACTCAAAAAAATGTTTTGTTGGTGCAACAAGAAATTTAGTAAAATTTTGGACAGCAAATATTTGTTTGCTGTAGCAACAAATTAATCTGTTCCTAACTCTAAAATAAATTATAAATTTGTTGTATTTACCAAAGTGCTGTGGTGGCAAGAGCAAAAAATTATACAGTGTGACAAAAATATTTGCTGTTCTTGCAAAAATATTTGCTGTTCAAAATTCCACTAAACTTTTTGTGGCCCCAACAAAACATTTTTTTCCGTGTAAATTTCTAAAGGCAGATAAAACCGCTGTTGAGTGTGCTTTTGAAATAACTAAAAGAAATTATAATCAAGTTTATGTTTGCGTCCGACATGTTTATGACATTCGTTTGTTTTTTTTTGAATATATTTGATTTCTACTAATAAATGCTTTGATCTTCTTTTTGAATTTCCACATTATTTGCTTTCATACAGAAATTTAGTTTCAGAGTAATTATATGTATTATTGCGGTGGTCTGCACATAAAGACTCCACAACGATGTGTCGAGGCATAAAAAGCTAAACAGTTCATGCGGCTTTTGTCAGGGACAATATTTTGTTGAAGTTTCTCTTGTTTTCAGCATGAAACCGAACAAGAAAGTGTAATTCTGCAGTCGATGGATTATTTCAGCAAGTAATGAAAACAATAAATAAAAGAAGAATGTAAACTATGTCTATTGTTAGTTTAAATAAAAGAATACAATCTGAGAGTAGATTTTGCTTCTTGGTTTTAATTAGAAAAAGTTAAAGAATCAATATTTGATACTCTTTCATATTTACAATTCATCCACAACACTCTATATTGGGTTTCGTTTTCGTCAGTTTAAAAATCTAATAATTCTCTTAGTATGCTATACAATATTGATTTATTTCCATTCTCAAAGTTAAAAACAAAGTGTTTTGTTGGTATAAAATTGCGTAAATTAAATGAGAGTGTATTTTAAAACAACTAAATTTCATTAATAGAGAGAAAACTTTTTTTTGTTCGTTAATTTTGAATATTGACATTGTTTATAAAATTTCATTCTTTTTGTTTTAATTTGCTTGTATTGTCAAATAAAAAATAAATTTTGATGCTGTAGCTCTACCAGTGTGTACATTATCATATGTAAATTGTAGTTTACTAAAAAAATTTTTTTTACACGGTAACTTTAAATTATACACCGTGCTTTTTGCAACTTATAACTTTCAATTTGCTTTCAATACAGCGTCGCATCGGCAAGTTCCAAATGATTTTTTACCGGTTTTTTCTTTTACTTTCTAAGATTTAGAAAAATGTCATTCTGAGTGACGTTGGAATTAAAATTCATGTCTTTAATTATTTTAGTAATTATTATGTTAGATTTGTACATGCTGTTTAATAGACTACTTGCTATAATTTAGTTACTACTGTTACTCCTATTTATGAATGTGCAGGCTACTTAGAATGACGATATAAAAACATCCAACTAACTTACATACTTAATATTATAAATCAACCGTTCGGTATAAATTGGTACACCAGCATAATACTAAATTATTAATTTTAAAGAAATTCTATGTGACTTTCAAAGGGAAAAGTGGAAAAATTTTCAGAACCTCAAAGCTACAAAAATAAAAATAGAAGATATACTAAATATAAATCCTTAGGTATACAATTTTCTCGTAATTCGTTTTACACCAGCTTTTCAGGGTATATCAGACTTCCTATGCTTTATAACTTTTCGGAATTTGGGGTGAGAACAAAAACTTTTACTGACGTCACTAATCAATATTTTAAAATAAGTGTTCTGTGAGCCGTAATTGGCCTAAATGAACAGTATTTCATTGATTTTATTCTCATTTAAAATGTGATTCGTAATTAAATAATTTGTATAGACAAGAAAATCATTAAAAATATTAGTGACTTGAAGAAGCTGGTTTTATGGTTAATGATTTAATATTATCTATCACTCATAAAGTCCATATTACGCATAAGTTTTCTTCCAATTTCCTCATTAATTAAATTCAAGCATAAGTTAGACTTCTTGATTCAAATTTCAAACTTTTCTCACATTCTAAGTATTTATAGGGCATTTCAATATCATTGATTGCATTATGTATTTAAGTCTAAGAGTTTGGAGCAAATACCTCACAAGTCTTAATATAAAGCCTTCCAAAATGACGCTGTTTTGCGAAGGCACTGAAGAAAGAAATAGTTTCTTTCGAACTCATTGTTGATACCTTTCCAACAGTAGTTAATGCTCTCTGATGCATTTTCTTGAAGTAAGTGTTTAATGAAGTTTGGATTGGAAGTTCAAGAGAGCTAAAAAAGTTCTGTTTTTCTTGTCCTTCAATTCTGTCAAAAACTTCTTTACTTAATGGACTGAACTTAAGAATGTTGATTTGCGATTTCCGAAGCAAACCGATGATTGTTATACCATGGAGTCCAAGCGTTCTAAGCGCATAGGAAACTGCAGTGGTCAATTTTCAATGCAGCACTTTTTCAATAGTATTCTATTTTGTTTACACTAGAGGTGACTCTAATGATATTCTTTCCAACCAATGCAATGAAATGAAATATAGAAGTAACGTCTCTTTGTCGCTTTGCAACTGTGCTCGCAGCTGTGCTGAAGCCACAAATGCGGGACTCAAAGTGTTTAGTGTAAAGTCGCGGTCAGACGTTCTAAGCGGCAGAACAGCAGCGTAGAATGCGGATATGGATCGTGGAAATCGAAGCAGCTTTAAAACCACAGAAAATCTTAGCGACTGCGAGATAAATACAGGTCCTAGATATAAACATAGTGCAAGGACCGCGTCACTACATCTCTTGATAACTTGCGAATGGAGCTGATGGAATATAATATACTACTATGGACCTGAGAATGTACGAGAAAATATTTTGGGAGGAATCATGTGTATACTAAGGGCGTTTTTAACAAAGCGTTCTCCAATTCGTGAGTTGTATTTTTCGCACGACTGTGAAAGTGAACGTGAAATATTTGTGTTTTTTTTGAGTCTGTCTGGAGAGAGAGAGAGACTCAGATTCTTAGCATTAGGATGACGTGTTTTTTGTTTCGGTCTATCGCCTTGTTCAGTATTGCCTCTAGGTGAACATCTATTAGACAAATCTCTTCTAGGTTACACACTTCCACGAAAAAGTGAAAATGGTTCAAACGAAAGACCCTACTGGAAATGGAGAAATGGCAGGCCGAAATAGCATAGCTGTATCTAAAGAGCAAGAAAGTTTGTCTATTAAACTCAGCATTAGATTAAGATGTTGCAAACAATTGAACTTTGAACTTTGAACTCAGGATCCTTGATTCTTCCGCTGTTCTGAGGTGTCGCGGTAATGGCTTGCAGTAGAGAATGAACAAGAAGGTCAAGAGCATTGAGTCAAAGACATGCGCATTGCCTAGAAAAGAAACCGTTAAGTAATGTTTGAATTCAAGGCTACCGTAACATTGAGTCGGAGTGGAGGTGGATAACGGAGTCTATGATGAATCTGGTGGGACATAAGCCAAACTGGTGATCGAGTAGAAGATTATGACTTTTCAGAAACTTCCTGGGTGTATTAACCAGGATTCTTTCAAAAGATTCTTCGATAACGAAACTTTTACTTAAAACGGAGATATGATCGTAAGCCTTGCAGATCTAAATAAATAATGATTTTTAGTAAACAGGTAGTTGCTGTCGGTAAACTTAGTTTTAGATAAGTTACTTCGAAATGAAGACAAGCTTTAAAATGTCAACACTGAACTCAATGTACATATATCTTAGCTTTCTCTGTATTTATGAATTTTGAACTATTTATGGTTCAAATCAACAGCATTAACGTTTTTTACTCTTTGTTAATATGAATTTCGAATTACGAGTACTAAATTAATTTTGAATTTAATTTAATTTTTTGTGCAAGATTTTTTCCTAGGTAGATGCTAGTTAACTTTACAATGGCAGTACACATCAATACATAAGTATTCTTTAACTGCAGTAAATATAGAACTGTTTCAAAATAAACGTTTCGTTTGTGCATAATGAAATAAAAAAGGCAAAAGTTGGGAATTCGCCTTCGAAGAGAGACTTCTTCTTTGTTTTCTAATAAAATAAAAGTACTAATACTACTTGTTCTGTTGATGCTTATGTATTACGATCTTTCTAAGTATATGTTATCTTTGTGAGTCTTTTATACTTTCTTCAATTGGACTGACTTAGCTGTTAGTCTGTTAGTCAGACATGTCTGTGATACATTTTCACGATCTGTAATTCAAGCCACGAACTGTTAGAAGCAGGAAGTTCAATGCAACTACTTGAAACTTTTTATGACCTGCACTTCCTACAACTGCCCAACAAATGTGACATAAATGGAAGAAATAGATTCTTATATTTACTTGGCTCGTCTACTGTGATTTTAATTAAAACGCTTCAAAGCTCAAAAATGGTTTAACCAAATTTTTAATCTTCTAGTTTTAACTAATCAAAACTCCTCTTTCCTTTAAAATCGTTCGAAACCTCTAGTTTAGTTAATTCTAGTTTTAACGAATTTTGGGTTTTTACGGTAACATATACACAAAATTTTCATACCATTAATAAATTTGTTTGATAAATTTAGTATTCGTACCTTTCAGTGATATTTCTCAGTTAACGTAATGATGTTGCATACTTAAAAGTAAAATAATTCAATATCATATTCCATAAAACAATAGAAGTGATTATATTTTGTGTTCCTTAGCACTACCTCAGGGTTGAAGTGATTAAACAAACAAAATCTAGCAAATTGTTCAGCAACCGCATTGTCTGTCTCTCCATGTGACATTCCAAATACTACAATGTTTGCGGTACAGATATTTGCAAGGAACTAAACAAGCTCTGTTATATAGTATTATAAACTTGACCTGCAGCGTGTAGTAAGCCGTTTCAAGTTTACGGTGTTGACATTACAAAAAAGAAATATTAATTTATCATCCACCCTTGTCATTAAGATGGTTATTGTGTTAAGGTGAATCGATACTTTTTATGGCAAAGAAACCTTCGTGAAATTTAAACCGTGAAAGAACTATACAAGTAACAGAAGATACAGGCAGGTGTTACTTATTAAATTGATTGTATTCTACCCGAGTTGGGCCCTGTGCATCGATATCGTCGCATCTTCCCATCAATCTCATTGTTTATGGGTCTAGTTTCGCTCGTAATCACGCTTCTGCCTTGCTCAACGACGCCATCTGATGGCCGTTGTTAACGCTTTAATGACATTGAATTACAATCCCATATAAAAAAGGCGAATCTGACTTGTAATATTATTAGTTTGGAATCGAAGCGTGCAACCCTCCGATCATTGCTTTGCCTACCTCGTTTCACTAAAAATGTTCCAAACTTCGTTGAAAAGTACCACATTAGATCGTAAAAGGAACATTAAAAGTGTAATAGCTACAATACAGAGGCAGTAGGTGGTGCAGATGTCGTTAAAAGTAAATACTTGTTAGTCTCGTTAAGTGTTATCTTCAGCAATGAAATGTATCGCGACCTGGAGGCTTTGTTAATCTTCTCTTTGCAGCCATTGTCACTTCAGGATAATTACATGTATAATACGAGAGTGTGCCATTATAACGAGCTAGTAATGATTGCGATAAAACTTGATATAATACATAATGACATAAATAATTTGTAGATACTTTAAAGACTAGCTGACATTTTACTCCCCGTGTAGGTAATCTAAACAATTTGTTAGGAGCAAAATTATTATAAAAATATCTACGCAGTAGATCGCATTATAGCGTCTTCAGTATTTACATTGAAAAGATATTATACGCTAAATTTGGTAATGTACTAAACATTAGAGAATCCATAAAGCTTTATCTTGATCGTAACGAAGTTCAAATCTAAATACCTAATTTGAAGGCGTCACCGCAAATTCCGCATTCTAGCAGTTCACGGATAAATTCTTTAAAATAGTGCTTCAACGTGCGAAAGAAATTACAGGTATTTGATCGGGTTTTTAATTGCTTTCTTGAACATACCGCCATTTACTAAGGCATCGTAATAAATCACTTCTCTTATAATAAATAATAT
>VTPC01006420.1:0-22817 GCA_011009095.1 Ignelater luminosus | reverse complement strand
ACAAAGCAAAAAAATAATAATAACATATCCTACAATGCTAGACGTTGAATATTGTAGAGAACAACTTTGCTAATGTGAGGCAACGATAGGTTTTCTGCAATCAGTGAATGAATGAATGAAAAAATAGTCAAATCCACAAATGATTTTATTAATTAAACTCTCCTACATATAGTATGTACACCGTGTCGTATTGTAAGTATAGATAACTTTTTCTGTGTCAAAGATACAGACTTGATATCTTGGTCATATAGTTTGCTTCATAGCAGCTATCAAAAGCTAGAGTATAATTTGATACATCTATATTACATAGTAACTAAAATAAAAGAATTGGCGAATTTTTAGAAAACATATTATCGATCGTTTAGAGCAAATTTGATGCCGAAATCGTGTTCAGCAATGTCTAAAATGTAAATCTCAAATATAAATATGAATTCAAAATGTCCATTTTTACAGTTTGTACACGCTTACTAACATTTATTCAACCGGATTAGGTTTGATTATTACTAAAGACAGAATACCATGAAATAAATGCTTTAGTGGTTGTTTATCCCTTAATTGAACAGTCAACAGCCTTACTGGACCTCATACTTATGTATTTTGATTTCTAGGGTTATACATTTTTCAGTTTGTCTTTTAGTATTAGAATAACTTTTTTTAATTCTGCTGCGTAATTTCTTTTATTCTGTTACTCAAAAGACAATGGGGTGCCATAGGCTGACAGCAATTGGGCGGCAATGCTATGATGTGCAAGTGAAACGCAAAACACGGAAAGCCAACTTTGACGATTGGATGGCGCCTATTCCTTACGTGGTGCCTCAAACTTTAGCTTAGCTAGCCTGTTGGATAATAGATCCTGACATATGTCTTCATTTTAATTCTATTCTGGAAGTAAACGTTTAAGAATATGAGACTCGGTGACATTCTATCTTTAGTAGCAACTACTAAACGCAATTCAAGCGAATAAGCATTAGTAATCGTATTAAAGCTGTAATAATAGATATTTGAGACTTAAGGTTTTTAGACAACGCTGGATACAATTTTACCATCGGATTTGTTGTAACGGGCCAGTGCTCAAAGGTATGCACAAGTCCCGTCCAGACCAATGGTAGATGTTAAATCCCGTAGCTCATGCCGCAGATGGGGTGGATTCTCAAATAAACTTGGCTAATCTCTCACAAAGAGAAGCTCACCGTTTTACAAAACTCTTATTAAACTAATAGATGGTCGTAAAAGAGGGCGCCAGCAGTCGTAGATCGAAGGGTTCTGATGGTCGGTCACGCGACTACTCGTGAATCTGACACCCTGTATATAGGCCTCTTACGAAACCTCAACCTGTGTGTAACTTACCTCGTGGAAGCTCTATTAAAACTTGTTCTGACGTTTCACCAATGAGACTCAATACACAAAATAAACACTGTATAAGCGCTTGATTTGTCTTACTTAATTTTGCTAAGGAAGTCCTCTGAAGACTTCCTTCTTTTGAAACGATACAAGAGAGAAATGCCAAATCAATATTTACTTCTCTCTTGAGCAAAGATATCTAGTCTATAATTAAAATTTGGAATATACACTACGTGCTTTTTGATAGCCAAAAGAACAAAATAATGAAATTAAGCTGCTTCGCCTGGACCAGAGATCCACTTACAAAAACAAAAATACAAGAAGTCGACCTTATTTACATTTATTAAAACAATAATGATAATAAAAAATGAGCCAAACACACACAAACAAAAGTAAAAAAACAATAACAAAATAACACTACAAAAGAATATCAATAAGAGGCATAAATTAATTTCTGTTTGGAGAACAGAGTCGATAAAATAATAAAAACAGAAACAAACTATAAGAAAAACAAATTATTACAATGAACAAAGCGAAATGATTCTGTTACGTTAAAATTTTAAAATAGAACACAAAAGATCAAAATTCAAATATTAATTAACCCGACTAAGGTAAACTTGACCATAAATTGTTAAATATTGACAACTGAACTTTACATTTAAGAGCAAAGAAATGATTGCCAAGTTAGTAATTTTGTTGCAACAATTTATTAAACACCAGCTAAAATTACCTGGGAACGTTCCTGTTACAAATTAGTTAAAAAGTTACTTGTAAAAATTATGATTCAATAAAACAATACGAAACTGATCCTGTCTAAGCAAAGTTTTCGTATAAAATATTTCACAAAGTTCGACGTTCTCCTAGTCTTTAAACATTAAAATTCGTATAATAAAACATAGCAGGTTTTCTTTCTTACTCATACAGGAATTCTTTCTTCCAGAAGGTATGTGCAGACCTCTGTTTTCCGACGAAAGGCAGCTAGATCCAATAATTGAGAAAACTTTAATTTCGAAGAACAACCACTCATTTTACGTTAATCACAAAAAAAATAAGAACAAAATCCAAGCATTTACACACAATTTTATAAACGAAAATCACTGAGTCTCAAGCACTATTAAAATTTTGCGGAGCTTCCAAAATGTAGTATACACACAGATGCTACACCAACGGGGCCAAAATGGTTGCGTTCGTACCCTCTACAATTTCTGCTTCCTGGAGGACACCGGCGTAATTATATTTGGGTTATACATTCCCCACGATAACGAAATTTATAAGCCTTGCTGTTGGCAAACAAACCACTTTCTTCCGCGACTATTGCGCGTCTCTGACACGAAGAAATTACGATTTCTCCAGTCCGATCTCTTTTTTCTTCTAAGAGGATCGCTTTACTTAATTTGGTTTGAATCCAATTAGGGGATGTAGAGGTAAACGTCGAAAATTACCACACGTTGGTTCAAGTCAACAGCTCTCAACGTAATGCCCAACCTCTGCGTTTTTTGTTACGCAGTTCGTACTTACGGAAGTGGGGTTAAAAAGTCGGATATACACCCTAACAGATTAAGACATTAATACTCTTTATGCGACAATGGAAAATTTTACTTGTAGATTTGCCAGTTTAAATTTGACTTCCCCGAGACTGTGTGACTGCAATATTGCAACTAATGATTCTGGGTATTTGATATTCGAAATCAACGAAAGACACGTCTACTGGAGTCTAGGTGTCGAGACCACAAAAATATTAATTCTTTAAAATAACATTATAACAAACATTCGTTTAATGAAACAATTTAAATATTGCGCGTCAAGAAAACAAATATCCGAACGAAATTGAAAAACAGGGGCGGATTTAGTGCGCATTTTAAAATAACATTACATTGTTCTAAAAGAATTGCTAATATGTTTTTCTAAGACTTCGGGAAATCTTTTGATCTTAGTAGTCATGTAATATAGATCTATCAGATTAATATTGTAGCTCTTAATAGCTACTCTGATGGAGGGTATATGCTCAAAAAATCAAGTTTGTATCTATCACACAGAAAAAGTCATCTAACTGTACTCATTTACAATGCAACTGTATTTGTGCTTCGGTTTAACTAATTAAGGAAAAATAAGCCACCTTCAGGCGGATACTTTATTGTGAACTGTACCTAAAGCTACCTATTCTATATAACATGGGATTACAAACTAGTACAGATTACTTTATTATTATTAATGGATTTGTTAATGTGTAAATGAGAGTGTAAAATATAAGTTTTTATTGATAAAAACTATAAAAAAAATTTCTATTGGTTTAAATATTTATAATTTTATACTATATAGGATGTTTCTCCAGGATAAGGTTTTATAATGGTGATAAGGTGGTAGGGCATTCAGGTTTAAATTTATTAATGCACAGACCACTGGGGTTTCTTCGTATATAGATATTTCAAGCTGTTCGCAAGTAGAAAGTTTATTAAAATTATCTCTAAACTAAACTTCAGCATCAAGGTCGGAAATGTGTTCAATAGTAAGAATGTGTTTAGCAAAAGCGGACTAATAATAGGGGTTTTTATTGTTATTTTTAATACATTTTAAATGTTCTTTAACTCTGATATTAATGTTTCTACTGGAGATGAATATATTTTGCATTGCATGCTTTACAGTTGAGTTTGTACACACCAGAGTCTGTCTGGTGTGTACGCGCCTGTAGGATTTCAAAATCACCAGCGAGTTTTTCTTTTAGAAACGGTGAAGATCCTATAAACTTACTTGCCTTTTTAAAGATGCCAGCAAACCTAAATGGGTAAAGATCATTCAAACAAAACAAATAATAAAAAAAGGTTTAATATAGCGATATGAAGTAACGAAATCATAAGTTTTACAATAATATTTTAGGGTAAAAATGATATAAATTCACAAACTGGTGTTAATTGTTCCAAATTATATTTATATAAAGAAAAAGTTACAAATATGACTTTCTATTAAATAAGAGAACTGATTCTGCTTTACAAATAAGTTTACAGTAATATGAAAAGTTAGAGAACGACAGACATTATTTTTAATTAGTTTTATTAGGTTCTATTTTATTTTATAATCATTTTGTTAATTGAAAATTACAACAGATAAGCCAACCTTACATACAGATAGTTAGTTAGGTACATTATTACGTTCAAAGGTAAATTTGCTAAATGGCCTAAAGCTAATTATCCAAAACATGCAAGCTTGGCAGTCGTAATAATTGTTAATCATAACTCCACATGTACAGGGTGTCCCGTGATCAGACGCTAAATATTTTTGGATGTGGCAACACTGTTCAAGCTGTAGCAATGTACCTTTTCTTATACGTCACCAGTGCCATGAGTAATTGTCAGTTCAAGTTTCAAGTGCTTAGCTCAACCACGTGCTGTGTAATCTTTAAAAGTATTAGTCGCATCTGTGTATTTTCTGTTTTAGCAATGAAATTGAACCATGAGAATTTTCGTGCTGTGATTTTCTATAACTTTAAAAAGTGGTTTAGATCAACGACAGTGCTTAGAAAGATTGTCAACAGCATTTCTCGATTTTTCTCCATCACGCTCAACGATTTTTGGTTGGTATGCCAAATTTAAGCGTGGTAGAAAATTGTTGAAAGATGAAGAGCCATCAACTGCAGTTACCGATGAAAACACCGTCAGGGTGAGGAACCTTACGGATCAATCCAGACAAATCCGTTATTGTTTGATACAGGCGAGTTTAAATATTGGTTTGGCAGCAGTAAATAAAATCTTACACGGACACTTAGGTGTTCGTAAGCTTGTTTCCTGTTAGGTCCCCAAACCTTTGTCTAACGAACAAAAAAACGCACTTGTGGAATGGTGCCAAAAAATGATTGAAGATTATCAAAATGGTTCATCCAAGCAAATCTTTGACATCATTACTGGCGATGAGTCTTGAGTTTACCAATTTGGTCCAGAATAAAGACGCAATCGACAGTTTAGGTGTTTCCGAACGAAAAGCCACCAGTGAGAATTAAACGAGCATTAAACCATTGAAACGGACGCTTCTTTCTGCGAGTGGTCATGTGGCCACAATTACTTTAGAGGATCAAAAAACCGTTAATAGTAAGTGGTACATTACCCAATGTTTACTCAAAATATTTAAAAAAATTAAGAAAATTCCACCGAAAGCCGGTTTGCCAGGAATTTGTTTACACTCATGACAACTCCACTGCCCATTTTGCTGCTCGAATCCGTGAATTTCTGGAAAGATCGAAGGTCAAATTAGCAAGACATTCACCGTACAGTCCAGATTTAGCCTCCTGTGACTTTTCCCTTTTCTCAGGGGTAAAAAGAAAATTCGATTTTTTCAACTCCAGAAGAAGCAGTAGCAGAATTTTTAAGGAAGTGGAGGCAATTCCGGAAAATGTGTTCCGTAAGGCTTTCTCTAAGTAGTTTTCCCGCATGAACAAATGTATTGAGCATGAGGAAGAATAAAGTTTTGTTGAATCTAAAGAGGTTTTCTTTTATCCAAGAATTTTTAGCGTTGCCCTGTATGTGTTGGTCAGGCCATTTTAAGTCCAAAATGTCTAATGAACATACGTCCGAAAATCAATCGTTACGAAATTACGGCCATTTAGAAGGGGACACAGTTCCTTGTCTATCGCAATCATCTGGTGTCAGCTCCCTTAACTCTGGGGACATACGAAGAGAATAGTGTATGCCAAAAGTTATTCAATAAGGATAAACTTTTTCTACGAATTATTTGAAGAGCTACTTCCTTCATTATACGAAAAGCTAAAGGGTGCATAGCCTTCCACGACTCGCGCTATATTCTGTAGCATTAGTGCTCGCGCCGGGTCCAGCAGACTTCTGCATAAAATCGGCTTTAAAGGGATTAAATATTATAGAAAAACATTGTTCTCAAGATGAGAGAAGCGGCTGTCGTCAAGTTGTGATCTGTTAGCAGTTTGTTTATAAGTGGAAAGGACGTGAAATAGGTATCACAGGTAATATTTTGTCCAGTGCCAAAAATGAGAGAAGCAAATCTTAACACGATACTTAAAGCATCATTTGGAAGAGAAAAGCGCCCTTCAGGTTGTTTTACAACGTACATTTTCATGTTTTGGGTATATAGTATTTCTGCGTCAACCATGAAGAAAATTTTTATTCCATACTTGTTGGGTTTCGAAGGGATGTATTGCCAGAATGAGCACCGACCTCTAAATGCTGGCAACTGTTCATCAATCGTTGCAAATGGACTAATCGTGTAGCACTTTTTACAGTTAGCAACAAAACTGTCAAATAACTGTCTTATTGGCGCCAGCTTATCTTCAGATTTCCTTTCGTTTCGCGTTATTTTGTTATCAAAATGCAACAATCTAAGTAAAAGTAAAAATCTCTCTTTGGACATCGTCACCTAAAATTTTTCAACATCAGTACTGTTTTTCTCCCAGAGATCATCAACATTGAAGCGGCTGCTTCGCAAAACTCCTGCCAGATATAATGGGCCTAGTAATGCCTTTATTTCAACTAGGTCGGTGCTCTACGCATTCCTTGGTCTGGAAAAGCTATCTCTTTGTGACTGAATCCTTTTGTTCGTATTTTCAACAAGAATTTCCAATATTTCATCGCAGAAGAATAAATTCTAACATTCATATACAGTCTTTACACTTTTAGCACAAGGTATAATGCCAGGTAAGGGCGTAACAATATTGCATTCTCGAGTCCTAATTGTTTTATTAGGAATATTATGTTTATTCTAAGTGGTTCTCCTATCTTTTCCAAGAAATGCTGACGTACGTGGAACTTTTAGCGGACGCTTAGCACATTCCACTGTGGAGCCTCCTTCTTGCTTGGTATCCGTTTTTCCGTTCTTTTTCCGACGTTGTCCTCCTCAGGGTCAGATTCTTCATCAATAGGATCTTCTCCTTCTTCTTCAACTTCTCGAAGAAGTCGTAGAAGATGATCCTGTTCCGCCTCGTAAGACATCTAGGTGTGTATCTAATTAGTATGCTACACCAGAAGCCGATAAATGTCAGAAACTTATCTTGAAAATTAATAGAATCTAGTCAAACACAAAATTAAAAATAATTTTACACAGTAACGTTACAACTCGCGCCGGGTCTGACAGGCTTTTAACGCAACTTTGATATCACAAGATAATACAAATCATTTTTTTTTAAGTCAAAAGTCTCAAGGTGAAAACGTCTTATGTCAGAATAATAATAATGTAACGATCAACTGCTAGCTAACGGATGGTGTATTTCCGTTTACATGCGCAGTACAACACTCCTCTTTGTTGTAGCACTGTGGACCGTGTTAAAGCGATGTACAAAAATAGTTCTCCGTTTATCTATTACAACGTTTCTTAGGTGTTGTACCATGTTCGGGTGTGTAAGCTTAAAACGTTGGCATGCTTTGAACAGATATATAGAACAATGACATTTAATGTAACGGAATATTAATGGACTTCAAGTGTCAGACCTTTGTAGCAACATAAATAAAGAAACCAGCGTCATAATTCATATTCCACAAGTACAGCAATAATGTAACCCCCTATTCCAAAAAAAAAGGAAAAGTAAGATACATATCTGACCGTGGAAAAGAAAAACGGAGGATTAGGCACGTCGTATAATATTCTGAATGTTGAATGCCATCTGATAGATTATGAAGGTTATGAACTGAGAAATGCCATGTCATTTTTTTTCCATGATCAGACTTAAGTATACATCTTTTGAAGAGAGTATACCTGCAATATAATTATGAATAATCCATAATGCTGAACATGGTAATACTACAATCTCGATCTCAATAATACAAACTTTACGGCGTAGGAAAGACTCATGGCCGCGATGGTGGCACTGCAAACCACAACAATATTAATGTGATACAAACGGTATGCATATACCTATGTCTGACCATGAAGAACATGACATATTATCAGTTTATAATTTTCATAATCTACCAGATGGCATGGGATATTCTAATTATCTTATGACCTACGTATCTTTGTTTTTCGCGGCTAGATTTGATTAGTACTTACACATTTTTTTGATATTTTTGAATATAAATATTGCTGTGCCTGTGCAATATAAATTTTAATATTGATTGAACGACAGTCGCTGTCAAGAATTTACTATTTTTCTGTGTTGTTACAAAAATCTTATTGAGAATCTATACGACAAAATTTAAATAATTATTATCAAAGATAGTTGTTGTTATAAAATATAGAAAAATAAATAAAAGTTTTTTCAGTTCAAGTTTTTTCTATCACTTTTTTAGCGTTGTATGAAAAAAGAATTTTTTAACAGGTTATGGGCCCAGGGATCTATTGCACTTTTTAAGATACTTATATTTTGTATTGAATAAAAAAGTTCCTTGTATCATTGCCGCAATTTACAGACAAGAGTTTTTCAAACTGGCTGTTCCTAGTTACAATAATATTAGAAGACAAAAGGGTGAACAATGTTGTAGAAATTGCAGATATTGGTTTAAGCAAAGAGGCCAATAAGCAGAACAATGCTAAAGTAAAATCTGTAATAGTACAGTGTGTAACAGATAAGCATCTTCAGTATATCAAAGACTCAAAAAACGGCTAAAGGAATGGTAGAATCTTTAAAAACAATTTTCGAAAGAAAAAGTACGTTTTCTAAACTATATTTAAGAAAAAAGCTATTGACCTTTTAAAGTTCAGTCAAAATGACACAATAAAAGGGCATTCCGTGCGGGTTGATTTTTTAATGAGAGAATTGGAAGCTGCAGGGTCATCTGTGGAAAAGATCGATGAGGTTCACCACTTATTATTGACGTTACCAGATAAGTATGCAACAGTAGTAACAGCAACAGAGACTATGAAGTAGGTGTAACTGTCGAGTTTGTAAAAATTAGACTGTTGAATGCAGAATTGAAAATCAAAAACGCTGATAAAAATTTATAAATCGATGAAAATAGTTTTAGCGAGAATAGTAATATTCAATGCTATGGTTGTGGTTGTAAAAAACTTAAGAAAATCAATTTAATGCCCAAAGAAAAAAATAACAAGAAAGAAGGCTATTATAGAAAACTTAATGGTCATAGAAGAAAAAGAAAAAAATGCTTTCAATGTAACAGAGGAAGATATAACAATTATAGAAAACTAGCTAATTCTACAGACATTGAAGACAATGTTTTATCTGGAATATCTTTTATAGCCTTTAATAGGGAAACTGATATAAATGATCATACTTCTGTATCATTTATAATTGATTCTGGTGCAACAGAACATCTTGTTCAAGAAGATTTAGATCCTTTGATGTTTAGGGTTGAGTGTTTGAAAGAAGAAGGGCAAATACGTATAGCAAACGAAGAAAATATAATTGCAGTGAAGAAAGAACTTTAAAAGCTGTTATATAGGAATAAATATATTTCTTTGAAAACATTTTCAAGATTAAGCCATAGTCTACTTTCACTAAGAAAGTTACTAATTTTATTCGGCAAGAAGAAGAAGTTGTTTCTACGTATGGTGTTAAACTAGTAGGTGTTGGTATGCATTTAGGTTGTCAGCTGAAGAACAAATTACATGAAACTAATTTTAAGAATAGAAATAATGATAGATGTGTGTTAACAAGTGGTGATGACAGAGACGTATGACATAGAGAAAGTTTGGGTTGATATGGGTTAAAATGATTGGATTTACCATGTAGTGACAATATTTGCAATGCATGCATGGGAGGTAAAGCTACAAGACTTCCACTTAAAAATATGAAACTACCAAGATAAAAAAAGTATAGGAGAGTTGTTGCATACGGATATATGTGGACCTATTACTCCAACTACAATAAATCATAAAAGATATCTTCAAAGCATTATTGATGATTATTATTCCTATTTCACAAAAGTTTATCTTTTGAAATCTAAGAATGAAGCTGTAACGAATTTAACAGATTATAGTAAAGGTTTAGAAGTTGAATGTAATTGGAAAATTGATAAAATACGTTGTGATAACGGTGAAGAGTTTATATCTAAAGAACTCAAGAATTTTTGTTCTTTAAAGACATCAAATTAATTATTTCCACCTGAGCAAAATAGTGTTTTAGAAAGGCTGAACAAGACTTGTTTAGAAAAAAGAAATACAATGTTTATAGAAACTTGAGAAGTGTCTTTGGGGTGAAGCAGTGAGATGTGTAGCCTATTTGCTAAGTAGATCACTAACCAATGCATTACATGGTAATGTTCCCACACAAGAAGATGCTATGAAAATAACGATTTGTCTAAATTAAGAATTTTTGTGGAAATTCTGTAGCACGGTTTGCAAGAAAACAGCAATCAGTAGCACTCTCTTTACTATCTGAGATAGAGTACATTGCTGCTAGAGCTACTGCCGCTAAGCTTATTTCTTTGAAAGGTATTGCTTCAGACTTAAACAATAGTGAACATTGGAGATGCAATTCTGTTTGTTGATAACAAAGGAGCAATTGGTTTAACTAAGGGATTTCAAAACAGCACACGCAACACGCATATAGAAATTAAATATCATTTGTAACGGGACAGTGCTCAAAGGTATGCACAAGTCCCGTCCAGACCAATGGTAGATGTTAAATCCCGTAGCTCATGCCGCAGATGGGGTGGATTCTCAAATAAACTTGGCTAATCTCTCACAAAGAGAAGCTTACCGTTTTCCAAAACTCTTATTAAACTAATAGATGGTCGTAAAAGAGGGCGCCAGCAGTCGTAGATCGAAGGGTTCTGATGGTCGGTCACGCGACTACTCGTGAATTCGACACCCTCTTACGAAACCTCACCCTGTGTGTAACTTACCTCGTGGAAGCTCTATTAAAACTCGCTCTGACGTTTCACCAATGAGACTCAATACACAAAATAAACACTGTATAAGCACTTGATTTGTCTTACTTAATTTTGCTAAGGAAGTCCTCTGAAGACTTCCTTCTTTTAAAACGATACAAGAGAGAAATGCCAATTCAATATTTACTTCTCTCTTGAGCAAAGATATCTAGTCTATAATTGAAATTTGGAATATACACTACGTGCTTTTTGATAGCCAAAAGAACAAAATAATGAAATTAAGCTCCTTCGCCTGGACCAGAGATCCACTTACAAAAACAAAAATACACGAAGTCGACCTTACTTACATTTATTAAAACAATAATGATAATAAAAAAATGAGTCAAACACACACAAACAAAAATACAAAAACAATAACAAAATAACACTACAAAAGAATATCAATAAGAGGCATAAATTAATTTCTGTTTGGAGAACAGAGTCGATAAAACAATAAAAACAGAAACAAACTATTAGAAAAACAAATTATTACAATAAACAAAGCGAAATGACTCTGTTACGTTAAAATTTTAAAATAGAACACAAAAGATCAAAATTCAAATATTAATTAACCCGACTAAGGTAAACTTGACCATAAATTGTTAAATATTGACAACTGAACTTTACATTTAAGAACACAGAAATGATTGCCAAGTTAGTAATTTTGTTGCAACAATTTTTCAAACACCAGCTAAAATTACCTGGGAACGTTCCTGTTACAAATTAGTTAAAAAGTTACTTGTAAAAATTATGATTCAATAAAACAATACGAAACTGATCCTGTCTAAGCAAAGTTTTCGTATAAAATATTTTACAAAGTTCGACGTTCTCCTAGTCTTTAAACATTAAAATTCATATAATAAAACATAGCAGGTTTTCTTTCTTACTCATACAGGAATTCTTTCTTCCAGAAGGTATGTACAGACCTCTGTTTTCCGAAGAAAGGCAGCTAGATCCAATAATTGAGAAAACTTTAATTTCGAAGAACAACCACTTATTTTACGTTAATCACAAAAAAAACATAAGAACAAAATCCAGGCGTTTACACACAATTTTATAAACGAAAATCACTGAGTCTCAAGCACTATTAAAATTTTGCGGAGCTTCCAAAATGTAGTATACACACAGATGCTACACCAACGGGGCCAAAATGGTTGCGTTCCTACCCTCTACAATTTCTGCTTCCTGGAGGACACCAGCGTAATTATATTTGGGTTATACATTCCCCACGATAACGAAATTTATAAGCCTTGCTGTTGGCAAACAAACCACTTTCTTCCGCGACTATTGCGCGTCTCTGACACGAAGAAATTACGATTTCTCCAGTCCGATCTCTTTTTTCTTCTAAGAGGATCGCTTTACTTAATTTGGTTTGAATCCAATTAGGGGATGTAGAGGTAAACGTCGAAAATTACCACACGTTGGTTCAAGTCAACAGCTCTCAACGTAATGCCCAACCTCTGCGTTTTTTGTTACGCGGTTCGTACTTACGGAAGTGGGGTTAAAAAGTCGGATATACACCCTAACAGATTAAGACATTAATACTCTTTATGCGACAATGGAAAATTTTACTTGTAGATTTGCCAGTTTAAATTTGACTTCCCCGAGACTGTGTGACTGCAATATTGCAACTAATGATTCTGGGCATTTGATATTGGAAATCAACGAAAGACACGTCTACTGGAGTCTAGGTGTCGAGACCACAAAAATATTAATTCTTTAAAATAACATTATAACAAACATTCGTTTAATGAAACAATTTAAATATTGCTCGTCAAGAAAACAAATATCCGAACGAAATTGAAAAACAGTGGCGAATTTGGTGCGAATTTTAAAATAACATTACACATTTTATCAAGGATCTTGTTACAAAAGAACTAATTAAAATCAATCACGCACCAAGTGAAAAGAATCTTTGCCTTACGCTAGATACAACTGTTTAACAAGTTTACTGAAACTTTTGTAAATGTAAACTTTAATAGTGCAATTTGTAGTTGTAATTTTTGTGTTTATTTATTCATGCATTATAAATTGAACGGGGACATCGGAGAATCTAATTGCTCTATCAATACTATAGAATTTAATAATTACTATGAACAGTAGAAAAATAAATGAAAGGCTTTTTCAGTTCAAGTTTTTCTTATTGCCTTTTTAGTACATGAAAGAAAAATGTTTAATAAATCTTTGGAGATGGGTTAAATGCGTTTTAAGCTTACGAATCCTAGCGTAGTACAACACTTAGCAAACGTTATTACTGACAGCTAAACGGAGAATAATTTTTGCACATCGCTTTTACAAGTCCAGCAAACAAATCTGAGTGTTGTACTGTGCGTGTAAACTGAAATACGCTAACGGATATGATGTAATGTTCTTTTTATATAAAACGTTTATTTATTTATATATGCACAAAATAATTTATTTATGTCACATTTATATTACTAATTGCACATTTATTTCGTTCATCGTTACGAGCTTATACACTGCATAACTATTGCGTAACTGGGAGTCTCTCCTCCCGCTGGAGGGTGTATATATCGTTTTTTTGTCTATCTCGATAAGCCTAGAAGGTTCGCGCCCTTTCTCGCACATTCGACGGTCTAAACGACTGGATCGTTTCAGACTTCTTTAGTCGCGTGTTACAATAGGTTTCTACTCTCTATTAATCACTTATGCCATAAACGTTGAACGTTTAGCAGTGATCTTTTGCTAGTTTTGATTTTGGAATGCCTGGTTTTGAGTTCGTATCTGAATGCCTAACTATCCAGTTTTTGTTTTATCTGTAACTTAGGTGTGTCACTCAGAGAATAGATTAAAATATTTTTGTTCTCAACCCTTTGGTTAGTTATACTTTCCTCAAAGGGTACGTTGAATCTTCACCTACTTAGTAGTCATGTAGTAAGTACTAATACCTGAAGATGATTCCTTCACATAAATACCATCTTATATTTATATGACCTGATTTATTATTTATTACTGTTATTACTTATTTATTTTACTAATGCTTTTAGTTTACATTCTGATTTATTTAATTTTGTTAAAGCTCAATCCTAGGACCTATTCAGTTTTGTTTTTATTTGATGACACAAATAAATAGGAATAAGTTTAATTTATATTTTCTTCCTTATTCCAAATAGTGTCTCTAGTTTTCTATTGTTATACTTTTATTGATTTACGATGTGACAGTATTCGTGTTTTATAACAATCACGTTGTTATTATTAAAGTTTAAACACCTTTTCAATGTATCGTACTGCATCCTAAAAGTCATAATATTATACTTAATTTGACAGCAGTTTTTAATTTTTTCTCACTTTTTTAAATTAAATTTTTGTCATGCACAAAAACGTTATTTTACACGCTTTAAAGCACAACGTTAAAAAGAAAATTGTTTTAAATTAATTGTTTTTATGCTTAACTAAGCTGACATTTTATTAACTCGGTAATTATTATGTCATATTTAAATTCACAAAGGAACATGTAATGTTTTTTCCGCTTAACGAAGTTAATAATTTTTAAAATCCTTTATGACTTTTACATTGTTTACAATTACTTTATGTCATTCTTTTTATTAACAATACATTTACTTTTTAATCTCGATAATCTTTTTAGTTTTGCGTATAAATTCTCAGATCAAAGGCATCAAATTAAATTTTACTGGATATAACGCCCACAACTTTTTTTATAAATGGTAATGGAAAAAACGAGGATTGGATTGGACGAAGATACATTTAATTAAAATTTCGTTATGTAAGAGGTACCTGTATAGCTAATTTGATTACTTAAAATAATTTTCAAGACCGAAAATGTTACAGATGTGAGGATAAACTTTTTATCTGTATCCCTATTCCGAGTGTAAAGCTTAATGTACTTTTAATGTACACATTTATGAATATTTATGGCTACGAATGCATATTTCAGTGAGAAATATGAATGTAGTACATACTTTCCGGTTTTGTATTATTTTATGTTGGTAGTGGAAGAATTTTACGTGTGCATTACTAACAGTACCACTGTACTTTATTTATATGCAGCCCTCAAGAAGCATTAATAATGTATCACAAGTTTCCACGGAATAACGGAATATTTTTTAGTTAAATTCACCCTCAATCTGTTAAAGGAACCTCGGTTAACTTGTTCCAGTGGGGTAACTTATAATTGCAACGACGAATAGTCCGGATATCCGGAAACCTAATAAAATGTCCGGGGACAAAATACGTGGCGTATACACTAAGTAAGGAGTGGTAAAATATCAGCCCTCTTGCCCATGCGTCCTAATTATTCAGTTTTATATGCCTACAATTCCACACGAGACTAACATTAACCTACGTGTATGATAATAAAGAAAAATTATTATTGTGTTTAAACACCATTAACCATGCATACCAAACATGCAAGATTTTGTTTTTTATGGTTACCGTTAATGACCAACGTAATAATTACGTAAAAAAATAAGTAAATGCACTTTTTGTAAATATATATATTGATAAATGTGAGATATAAATAGAATTTCCAACGATTTAGCTGTACCATCAAATACTTACATATTTTTATGTTATGATATGGAGAGCTCTTTTTCTCAGGGTCCTTATTTTTCTTCGTTTGGTTCTTAATTTTTTTATTAAAACGCTATTTTCTTGACAATATTAATTTATTTATTTTTTACTGTCATTACATTTATCAAACAAAAAAAACAAAATTTTTTTTTATCCTCTTTTCTTATCATTTTCAAATATCACTACATTTTTAATATCATCACATTTCCCCTACATATTAATATAAATTTTAAGCGTTTTATACTATAGCTTAAATTTTGATTAATATTAACTAAAATATACTCAATTGTGAATTCCATTACAATTTGATCTTTGTTTCTTTTATTTGTCTTATGTAATTTAATAGATATTGTTTTGTTTCATGATATACATAATTATTTTTTTTTAATTGGTGTTTTATTTTATGTTTTTATTCTAACCTTAATTATTTTAATTGACGGTCTTGCACGTCATTTTGACATTAGGCAACTGTCATTCATTCATTTTTTTTGACATTAGTTAATTATCATTTTTGAGATTTGTTAATTGTCACTTTGACATTACATTATTTCAACAGAATAACAATTTAAAATTTTATAAGTTTAGTTAGCATTATTAACATTTTATACAGAATTTTTTTTATTGTTTTTTTAACTCAAAATTTGATATTTTCATTTTATTTCACATTTCCTTCCGATTTCTCCCTTATTTTCCTCTATTTTCCAACTAGCTTTCATTCATGCTGCATTCATACAAATCATTTCTACAACTTCTTAAGAAATTGCAAAAATTATTTTCTCTAGTAGTAACGTTTTCTTCATATAACTTAACTCCCTGCCTCATTTATCTACTTCAATATCATATTTTATCTTTACTTATTCATATTAAGGATCATATTTTGACCTTTTCTTTTAATATTATCAATCATATCATTAATTATTTATTATTATTATCATTATTATTCTACTAACTTCATATTCAAATCTTCATAATTATCATCATTTTAATAATACTTCATTAATAATTATTTAACTCATTATGATTATCATTAACACATTCATTCAAGCATCATTCATACCTTCTTGTTAAACCTAATACGCAATGTTCCGTATTCTTATTTGGTTATTTTTGTCAACATTGGCTTCTAATTTTTACTTTAACATTCTCTTGTAGCATTTATTCTAGTTCTTTGATTTTCTTTCTTTTTCTGTATTTGTAATTTCTTTGTTCCTCTCTGACTCCTAATAGTAAATTCTTTAAATGTGTTTTCATTATCATTTTATATTTTTCCATCCTCATTTTGGATTTACTATCTTTCTTAAATATTTTATACCTCGATTCCTTATTTTTCTTTCTAGTCTTATTTTTAGATTTTCTTTTGACTTTGATCCCCTCCAACCTTTTATTTTCCATTGTCATCTTCATTTTGTTTCTTCTTTCGGCTTTTCTTGCTCTTCTTAGTTTATTCTGCCAATTAATAGTACATTTTAATTTTTCTTTATTATTATTGTTATTTTGATAATTTTTTTCTTTTTTGTAATTATTCTTTATCTTATTTTTAAGATTTGCCTTTCTTATTGGTAAACTGTTAATTCTTTCTTTTGGATTTATTCGTTTGTGGTTTACTGAGAATTTTGCCATATTTTGAATCCCGCTGTCTAATATACAATAATGACTTGGTCCATGATTACCTGCTGTTGATTTCTCTTCAACATTTTTGTTTATTTTTTCTAATTCTATTTTCACATTCTGCTGGTAGTTTTCTTGTGCTTTTTCTTGCTCCTTAATTTTCTCATTTATATCTGCATCCCTTATTTGTAACATGTTGATAATTTCTTCTTGGTGTCTTTCTATTTTCTTACGCATTTCATTCTCATTTTCTTTTAATTTCTTCAAATCTTTTCTCTTGATTATGATTGATTTCTTCAAATCTTTTAGTATTATCTTGTTTAATCTCTTCTAATCTTTTAGTTTGGTCTTCTATTCTTTTAGTTTGGTCTTCAAATCTTTTAGTTTGGTCTTCAAATCTTTTATCTTGGTCTTGTTTCATTTCTATTAATATTTTAAGTAAATCTGGTTGTTGTTGTCTTATTTCTTTTTGCTCTTTATCTCCCTTTTCAACATCTCCCATGGTCTCCTCCATACTTGTACTTTCTTCTTCCATCTGTTCATTTTCAATATCTTCTTCCTATCTTTTGTCCCTTTTTCTACTATCTACCGATTTACCTCGCTTTGACATCTTTCCACTACCAACAGATAACTAACAAAATGATAATTATGTCTTTTATTTAACTTGCCCCACGTTGGGCGCCAATTATTTTATGTTATGATATGGAGAGTTCTTTTTCTCAGGGTCCTTATTTTTCTTCGTTTGGTTCTTAATTTTTTTATTAAAACGCTATTTTCTTGACAATATTAATTTATTTATATTTTTTACTGTCATTACATTTATCAAACAAAAAAAACAAAATTTTTTTTATCCTCTCTTTTTTTATCATTTTCAAATATCACTACATTTTTAATATCATCACAATATTTTTAAAATTAGAACAATAAAAAAGACAAAACAGAAAATTATTATATCCGCTTAAGGACACCCATATGTGCGAGTTTTATTTATGCGTACCTTATTTGCACCTCTGAAACTTTTTAGTTACATTTATACTAAATAATGTTTTAATTTGTTATTGAGGAATTGATTTTATTTTATGTGAGAAAAAAGGTGTGCTCTAAATACGTTTGATACTTTCTATTCGTCATTCAAGACTACAGAAAAGGCATTCAACTAATTGTAATCAAGCTTATATCGTAAACTATTAAGAAATATATTTAAAATAGCCGAAGCTATACATTGTAGTAATTTCTTGATATAATAACCACCCTTAAGATTTTGAAAATATAAATCCATAAAAACTGTCAATTAAACTTATGATGCTCATTTTAAACAATTAAACTGTCATGAATATTAACTTGTGATTTACATAATATGAAATTTGTGTGTGGCAATGTCGGCAATTCTCGTCATGATTGAATTAAATTTCCCCGAGGAGAGAAGCATAGTGCATAAAATGAAATTGCCCTTCAAATCTTTCTACTTTGGAAATCTGTAGCGTTGAATAATCCAAAGCACTCGATTCTCTTACGACTATAAGCAAAAATTGGTCACAGTTAATTATGTTTGCAATACTTGGGGTGCCGATTTGTGCATGATACAGCAAACAAAATCAAGCAGGGTTTGATTTGATATTAATGTATAGATACAAATTTTAATCAAAAGTGTACAAAGTGAACATAAGTGCAAATAAATTAATTAATCTGAACTTGAAATTTGAAATATAGTAAATATCGAAAATAAATTTTGGAAAGACCATCATCCCTAGTTCAATTTACCTATCCGAGATAGTATAAGGCCTTGCAATACACTCAGTTCAATATACGATACTTTCAGTCTCATACGAACACTAGCCGGGCATTTTAATATTACACAGAGCTAATTTATTATAGATACGGTAAAAGTACTTTGAGTTCGTCTTCCAATATGCACATATTATGCCAGTAAAACAGATTCACAAAGGAAATCATAAGCTGGCTTTCACTCAGAATCAGCTTCTAAAAAATACAAAAAGATTAAAATTGTCGAAAGGACTGTCTTATATAAGAAAAGTTAAAAACACAACGTCAACAAGTATAATCGATCTCATAACTTAAAAAACGATACATTACGGTATAGTAGAACACAATAAACTAACAAGAGGTAAATACAGAAAATATTAATTACTCTAGTTCAATGCACTTCTCTTCTACTAAACAACATAACTTATTTTTCTCCTTATTTCTGAAATTAGTGGTAGCAACGCTACTAAATGTAATAGAATTGCGGAGCCTGTCTTCTCGCAAGTACCAGATTCCCAATGCCTATACCAATATAAATTAAGACAATTGTAAGTGCCCTAATCTCACTCGATTTTTTTTTTGGTGCTCTGGAATAGGTCATTCTGACAAAAGAATTGCATCATCTGAAAGATGTTTCAATATTTAAAATACATCCGATTGAAATTTCTCGGTGCTATGTTTAACATTCTAAAGCAATTATTTTGTTTATTTTAACCACGTGGAATCTAGCAGACTCCTTAGAAAGTTAACAAAAATATAATTTGTGGAATTTACAAGTCATCATCTCCACCGTTTTGATACCTTCAAGCAATGTCACCGGCTATCCAGCCTCTTGAGATCAGCTTTGTTAAAAAGAGCAGAAGTCTAGTAAACCTTACGTCACTGACACGTAAGTTTCTATGATTTTTTAAAATTTAAATTTTTAATATTTTTTGTTCAGTCTTTCTAAGACGGTAGATAAACTTAATTCTCCAAAATTAGTAAAAGCTGTTTGACACTGAAAAATTTTCTAAAAACCTTTGTACAAATTAATTTCCTAAAAACTTTCGGTCTTTGCAAACGGAGTTTACAAAAAAATTTTTGTAGAAATTTTTGACACCAAACTTTTTATAGAACATGTTTTAAAAAGTGGTAAATTTCTTGCAGAAAATGCGCAGTAAACGTGAACGTGTCCATGCGCAAACCGCATCAGCTAATCGTATGGACGTCTGCTTGCTTCCCTATTATTTGAGGTTATGTTTATGAGTCGCTTTAAAAGTCATTGCAGGCAACTGTAAATAGATTGATACTGCACACGCTCACATCAAAAGTTTTCTAAAAAATTATGCATACAACTCGCTACAACAACGTATCAAAGATTTTCAAAGACATTTTTGTTTTTATATAAAATTTCCACACAATTCAGCGTAGCGTCAAACAGCTCTATCGTATAACGACTCTAATTTTAAAAGTGACGTGCTAAATGATATGAAACAGCGGAAGATCTCATTAGTATTAAGAATGTGAATGAAAACTTTATATTAGAAAGTGAACATACTAAGACCTCGGAAATATCGGCATCTAAAATCTAAGATTAAGTGGAAGAAGGTGAAGATATGGAGGCAACAGAGAAAGACGAAAGTAAAGTAAAATACAAAACAGGTCTAAATGATCTTACCATAAAACCGGTATGAAATGTACAAACACCTTTCCACAATATTGTGATTTGCTTGCCGCGGTTACGACCACCAGCTCTAATTGAAGATTGCAGTAATACTGAAAGGTGTGGAATTTGTTATTTTGCGACACGTCGCGGCGTGATACGTTAGTTTGTTAACTAGATTCATACAAAACTGCAACGCAAATCTAACAAAAATGAAAACGTTTTAAGTTCTTTTAGGGCAGGGGTCCCCAACCTTTTTACATCTAAGAGCACATTCTAGAGTATTGATCGAGTGGCGGGTACCATTTATTTTTCCAAAGTAAATTTATAGTTAGACAGTTAATAATACGCATAATATACAAAACGATACTTAATTTCAAAAATATAATTTTAACATATAAAATTTATTCTTTGCATTCTTATGTAAAATTAATAATTATTTAATAACACATACAAAAATTCTTCATAAAAAATATAAATCTCAAAGTCAATGTGATCTTTGGCACTGCATTTCAGTAGCCATTGCTTCATAATTAGGAGAGTATGATGAAATTTCTGCTCGTCAGCAATCATCAAGGTGTTCATCTGTAAGTCGAGATCTGTACTTTGATTTTATGATCTTCATTGTTGAAAGCAATGATTCACACAAGTATGTGGAACCGAAAAACGATTTTATCTTGTACGAAGCTTTCTTCAAGAATGAAAATTTGTTTTTGTCAACTATATTCAAGAAGTTGTCATCTTATACATTAAATTTTAGGACAATGTGGTTTTGAAGATTCAAAATTTCTAACTCCACTTCTTCTGTGCTTACTTGAACAAAACATTTACTTGGCTAGTAAAAAAAACTGTCGAAATCGCTTTTCAAGCCGACCTTGAAGTAATTGAAGGTTGGCAGCAAATGATGATAAGTCAATTTCAGCATCCCCTGTGATTTTATCTGCAGATATGATATTCACAAAAATCAGTTTAGCTTTAAACGAATTTACAGATCCAATCGTTATAGCTAGTATATGTTTGTGTTTTTCCTGCAGCTCCAAATTTAAATAATTTAATTTTTTCATTATGTCTGCGATAAAACCCAAATCCACCACTCAGAGAGAGTCCGTTAGTTCAACAAAATTTTGATTTTTAGTATTGAGGTAATTTTTTATTTCTTCATTTAAATTTACAAATCTTGCAAGAACTTTGCTTTTACTCAGCCAAATAAGATCATGATCTTCAGGATTTTCTAGTAGGTTTTTGAAAAGGCAGTGTTGCAAGGGGCTACTTGAATAAAGTTTACTATTTTTGTAATTACTTTCATGGCGTGTCCAAAGGGTAGTATTCTACCACACAAAACTTCCTGGTGGATAATACAGTGGTACAACATAAAGTTTGGATGATTTATGTTTCTTGCAAAGCGTTTAGATTCATTGATATTACCAACCATTGCTGGTGCCTCAGCAGTAGTTATCGCCGACAGCTTGTGCATAGGCGTACCTATCGGCTCTGCATATGCTCTAAATATGTTATAGATTTCCTCATCTGTTGTTCGTTCTTTCTTCGGTAATATTTTCAGCAGATCTTCTCTTACAGTTACTAAATACCATTCTAATACCAGCTAACTATGCTGTGTCTGATATATCTGTAGACTCTTTAAATTGTAGTGAAAACCAGTCACATATTTCCAAGTCATTTTTTCACTGAGTTTGCATGTCTTCTGAAAAATCATGTATTCTTTTTGTGACAGTGCTATCTGACAACTGTAAATCTTGTATTCCTGACATAATCTCACGTTTGTTAAAAAATTCCTCAAATAAGCAAACAAATCCGCATATATTTCTCTAATTCTAATTCATTACTAAATATTAAAAAATTCAAAACATTTTTACATAACATTTTATTGAAAACTTACCTTTTTTTTATCGTGATCGTACAGTGGCGGGCACCAGTAAAACAGTCGCTGGGCGCCATGTTGCCTGCGAGTATGGGTTGGGGACCCCTGTTTTAGGGTATACCACTGCCTTCAAGCCGAATAACGAACACACTTCAGTTGTATTTGCTACAGATGGGACTGGTAGAAATATCTGTATGTAAATAATGAGCTATAGAAGATTAATTTGTTATCACTAGCATGTTTAAGATTTGACAAT
>VTPC01006419.1:36000-58562 GCA_011009095.1 Ignelater luminosus | reverse complement strand
GTGGCCTTTCCATCTCGAAGTTGTTGTATCGCTGTTATATAGATTGAGTGTGATACCATAGGTGTATTGTCATCTTTATTTATTTATAGTGTTTCCATGTATCTAGTTTCTTTTGTTTGTCTATAATAGTTTTGCCGTTATTGTCTTTTGGCATCCGACAGTTTTGGGTCTATATATTCTAGCTAATTCTATTACCTTTTTATGGATATTGAGATTATTGTGCTTTCTCTCAATTTCTTTACATTGTTCTTCTAGTTGCTTGCTTTTTGCCATCCTAATTTACCTTTTTATACCTCTCTTCACTTCTACCTTTCATCATTCTTCGTTCATCCATCATAGACAATATTTCTTTGGTCATCCAATGTTTATTCTTGTTGGAGTTCTCCTTCTTTAGATGTAGTTGACTAACCTCTTCAAGCTTCTGCTTTAGTTGTAATATAGCTGCATTTGGGTCATTTGTAATGCCCATATTTAAAGTTTGCTCAGTAATACTCTCCTCTCCCCGCCTTCTTGTTTTTTCTTCTTTCAGTTTTATCATATCATATTTCTTAGTAGTTTTTGGTTTTCTGATTTTCTTTAGTTTAATTTGTATATTTGCGATGAATGGGTTATGATCAGATCCTATGGCGGCACTAGGCTATATCTTTTATTTACCATAACGTAATCAATCTGATTTGTAATGATATTTTCAGGGAAATCGGAGGGATGTTTCCATTTATACAGTCGTTGAGAAAGCAATTTATAAAAAGTATTTATAACTGCTAATTGATAACTTTCTGCAAACAAATGTAATCTGTCCCCTCTCTCGTTTTGTACTGTTAAACTGTGTGGTCCAATCATATCTCATACCTCCCTTCTCCAATCTTGGCATTGAAGTCGCCTATTACTGAATTCATGTTGTGGTTGTGAGTATCACTAGGTAAATCTTCAAGGCCGTCGTAGAATTATTCTAGTTCTTGTTCTGTTTTTTTTTCGCTGTCGGTGTATAAATTTGTATGATGTTAAGTTTGACTGGGTGTGTGTTTAATTGAATCAGCAACATTCTCTTGTTTATTGGTGTAAAGTTTATTATTACATATTTCGCTATATCGTTTAAGATTATAATTCCTACTCGGTGTTGGTGTTTAGTGGTATGTCCCGAGCAATATATTTTGTAATCATTAACAGTACAGTGTCCAGCACCCGTCCATCGCGTTTCACGGACTCCCATAATATCTATTGATGGTCTCTTCATTTTCTGAATTGCGTTATGAGTCTTTCCAGCTTCATACATAGTTCGAGAATTCCATGTGCACAATCTAATGATTCTCCCGGGGATGCTTGGCAGCCTCTGACTATTTAAAGCCTGCTGGGGAGTGACGCCCATATCTTCTTCAACTTTCACCATGATTAGTTGTACTGGAAAATAATAATTTGAGTGGTTTTCCTTTGCCTTCTCCAATATGTAATTTAGCTGTTGCAATTGTATTTTCCGTATCATTGTTTGCTAATCTTTTGCCAGATTGCAAACCTATTGCTATAAAGACAAATATATTTTGCTGATGATATTAAGTATATTGAAGAAAAATTCATTCACTATTAAGTAAAGAAATAATTAAGGTGAGCAATTTCATCTGCCGTGCTCATCCTATAGTTATCAGCTTTTAATTTACTGAAAGAGAACATTGCAAATGCTATTGAAGCCTCTGTGTCCTTCAAAATGAAAACGGATGAAGAAAGCCTATTGCGTTTTCTTCACGTACTCTATCGAGACGGAGCAAAAGCAGTCATCTACAGAAAAAAAGCACGTACTATAATTTCTAATAAGAAAGGAGAAGCATTTTCTAATGAATAGAAATTTTCAGTTCATTACTAATGAAAAATGATCGAATTATTGGAAAAATGAAATATTGGTAAGATTATGAGAAGGAGACTTGAATAATCATTTTATGAGTATGATATAATAGACAAATCAGACAAAGAAAATGTAGCAGATTTATCTTCAAGGACTAGTTTATTTGCAATATAAAAGCCATACAATCTAAGGGAGCTTTATAGTTTCTTGTGTCATCCTGGAGTAACACAAATGTATCGTTGGATTAGATGTAAAAATATTCCATTTTGTCTAGAAGATATAAAAAGGTATCTACTTCATGTTGAGTATATGCAGATTAAACCCCAATTTTCCAAAACCCAAAAAGTATTACTAAAATCTGCTTATCCTTTCGAACGTTTAAATGTCGATTTTAAGGGTCCTCTGCCAACTTTAACTAAAATTCGATATATGTATTCTCACTACAGTTGAAGAATATTCGAGGTTCCTATTTGCATTCCGTTGTACAAATATGACATCTTCTACCTTTATAAATTATTTTTGGCAGTTATCTTTTATTTTCGGTAAGCCACGTACATTAATTTCAAAAGAAGGACATTGTTTTTTTAAGAAGTAGAAGCATTCTTAGATAGTTGTGGCATTACTACAAGTAGAACTACTTCATGCAACCCGTGCGGTAATGGTCACGGGAAAAGTCACAGCAACATAATTTGGAAAGCTATAATATTAGTTCTGAGTTTTCATAATCTTAATGTGTAACTATCTGGGCATTTTTGCTGAAATTTTCAAAACAAAACTGACGATCACTGATAGAAGATTTAATATTATTTTTGATACATGTGAAAGAATGTTTGTGATTATAAAACTTTTTTCAAATAAATTAAAATTTGAAAATTAAATTAAAATCCCGAAAAGTAGCTAGCTAATGTGTTTGTTTTAGTGCCACCCTTGTCGGAATGGTACAATAAGTTTTGAGGATTGAAACATAACTTGACTGACAAAGCTCTATTTTAAGAATGTGCACACTTTAGCCGCCTTTGGCTTAAAAATAGACAATTTGTTGTTAGATTGGGTATATTTAATCTGGGTAGAATTAAAGACAAATAACTGCAATGACTACAGTCATCTTTAAATGCCAGTGAATATTCTATAGAATTCAGTAAGCAACTAAAGAAAATATGTGACGTTTACTCTTAAACATTGAGTGACAAGCGCTATTTGTCTAAATGACATAGTGAGCCTCTACACAAAAAATTCAAATATCAGATGATACCGTGAATAAGTACAAGATCCTGGTTGTAGAAACCTCAGATGCCTCAACGATGACAACAAAACGTCGTGTTCAGAACTTGATTTGTATAGGTCCTCTGATGAATTGAGTTTTGCCGCAGAGTTGTCGACTGAATGTTTAATATCATCGCATCAACCGATACACATCAGATTCTTGGCCTCTATTCAGTTATAGAACTCTCGGGAAAAAGGTATAATATTTTACGAAGTGCTGTTAATGTATTCCATTAAAGCGCATTCATAATTGTTATCCAAATGTGACGACTGTCAGGCAGATCAAAAGTTTTTGCCGTCTAATACATCTGTTACCAAAACATCTGCAAAGGTTAGCCTTGTAAAAATTAAAGAGATTGAAGACTCCGATTTTGTAAACAAAAGTTTTCAGGAAACCTATCTTACGAACACTTCAAACAGCTTGATGCTGCCAGTACTTCATGTAGATTTTAAAAGAATTTACAAAAACCTTTTTTATATTGTGTAGGTTTGTGCCAGAACTTGTACTGTAGCCATTAAAGCCTTGTATATCCCTTTGTGACTTTTATCTGTAAAATCCTGTCTCTTTGAAAATGTCCAAAAGTTTTCCCCCCAAGGAAGTTTTCAGCTTCTGCAATAGTTTAAGGTAGGTATTTCTTTTTATCATAATGTCCTTCACACTAAGAATTTGGGGACCTTTTTATACCATGGAAATAGTTTAATAGATAGTTGTGTACTGAAATGCTTCCATAAATGAATTTTTCTTCATTATATTGTGAAATACGTAATATCTTCTTGTGATCATTGAAATACCCAGAGTAATGACAATTGTCTAAATTTTTTAGCTCGTAAGCTCTTAACATGACTACCAAGCATAAAACTGACAAGTTTATCTTATAGCAGTAATAACATTCATGCTATCAAATTTGGTCTGCTTACGTTACAGTCGGTAGACTACCTCAGTATAGAGTCACTAGATGTGGCTAGGGTTCAAATCCCAGGTATCTGTAGAAATAAATTGACATCAATAGCAAACGTTTGTCGCCTTTCGTGCAACAGTTTCTATATTTAGTTCAAAGCTCAGTCTGGCGTTTAGATAAATTTTCAAAATACCAAGTCTAGTTTGCCAAAGTAAGTTCTATTGACTACCGTGTTGACGAGTTTCCTTTTGACAGGTATGCATGCCTTTGGTATGAAACCTTAACTATTTTCTTTCTTTAGGAAGATCTTCTGTATAGAGGAGGGGGCAGTATTCTTGCATGTGTAAACTATGACTCATTGAAAATGCATCAACGGATATATAAAGGATTCTGTTTTAAAAATAGTATCTATCTACATTGCTTTCTGATTTAAACCACATTGCCAAAAGTTCCTTCAATATCAAGATAACTTACAGAAAGTACACTGCCGATCAAAACTCTGAGTACACCATGTGTTTTTGATAGTTCGCAATATTTTCTAAGACGGATTGCTTAACTATTCTTAGGTTGATAATAGTTTTCTCTAACAAACATGGTTTCTGCCTGATTATCGTAAAATGAGAAATCCTGTATAAATATTTTCTAGAAGTTCTATATTCAACACATTACCCGAATGATCATTATGTAAGTTGTGCAATCATTTGTTTAAAATGTACGTTTTGTTAATGATTATATCTAGCAGCATCTGTCAAATTAATTTCTTGTTTGATCTTGAATTAGTTTGCACTGTAGTTTGCAAATGTAAAAAGCTTTAAAATGAAAGTTAAAAAGGAACTAACGACTGAAATCCGAAGTTCAGTAGTTACTCTTTCCAAGAAAGCTGAAAGCGTAAGAAGCATTGCGCGTTTTCTAAGGAAGCAGTTCAGCGTACTCTTGAAAGGTATGCCTTTACTGGAAGTTTTAGAAGCAAACCGAAATCTGGCCGTCCAAAGGTAACTACCAAAGTTGAAGACAATGTGATTGTAATTACAAGTAAACGTAACAGACGAATAACAGCTTTAGAAATTGAATACTAGGCGTAATAAGTCGATAAGTGTAAAGCAACGTTTAAGAGAAGCTGGTTTAATTGGTAGAATAGTTGTTAATAAAACCATTATTAAGAACTGCTAACAGACGTAAACGATTGAAGTGGGCAAAACATCATCGTTCTTGGACATTCATTTAATGGAAAACTGCTCAAGCATCAAAATTTTTTTATTCAACGGCGTGCTTACGTACGAAGAAAAGCTAGCGAGTCTGTAATAACAACAGTTAAGCCTGGTGAGAAGTCTGTAATGGTTTGGAGTTGCTTCGGTAACAATAAAATTGGCAATCTCCACAGGATTGAAGAAACTCTAAAGAAAGAGGGATATAAATAAATTCTCCAAGAGCATACTTTGCCTTGTGGTAGGCGTCTCAGTGATAGGGGATTTATTTTTTAACAGGATAATGACCCCAAACATTTATCGAAGCTATGTAAGGAATACCTGGCTGAGAGACAGTATAGGCGAGAGCTTAATGTTATGTTCTGGCCGCCTCAATCACCAGATCTTAATCTTACAAAACTTTTATGAGGTGAGTTAGACAGACAAGTTCAAGAAAAGCGTCCAACATCGTCCAACCATTTGTGGGATCTCCTACAGGAAGCCTGGCAGAAAATCGAGCTTCAGACATTAGATAAATTGATAAGGCGTCTGCCGCGGTTATGCAAAGCAGTTATTAAAAGTAAAAGTGGATGCATAAATGAGACAAAAACTTGTTTTTTTATGTTTTGTGTTTACTATTTAAGCTTGTGCAAATACATTAATAAAATTTATTTAAGGTAGCATCAAGGTATTTCTTTTTAAAAAAATTGATATTTTTGTTGGTGTACTTTTGACCGGTAGAGTGCATCTATATGTTATGGAGTCTAGTTACTCCAACGTGATGTAGTAGAAAGTTTCCCAAAACGCTAGTCCAAAACTTTCCACGATCTCTCCCAACAGTAAAATCTTTGCCTTTCTCCACCTTGCTCTAAAGATGGTACAAAGTCTAAATGACAGCAATTCTAATTTTTACGTAGCACTATCGAGAGAATTAATTGGAACTAAAGGTATATATAGTATAATTGAGAATAATCTATTGTGCACTTTATTTTTCCGGGATGTATTACAGTCAAAACAATGTGCCAGTACTGGTTTAGAATCCGTGCAGAATTGGATTACAATTAAGTCTTGAAAAGTTCTGAGATATTCTTCTACAAGCATACACATTGTAAAAAAACTGAATGAAGATACCTTCTTAGTAATGAAAACTCAAAATGAATGCAAAACGAATTAATAACAGCATATATGGCATAAATAACAACTCAATTTGAAGACCTTTGAAATTGAACATTTTATTCTTCTCGATTTTTACTTTGCCCGGGAGAGAAACGAAACAAATATCCAAAAGAAATTTTATTACAGGTCTTTGCACGGTAAAGGAAATTATAGGGTTAGGTTGGATTTTTTGCAAATTTTTGCGAAACGATTTGACTTAGTTTCTGAATACAGCTTTCATATTCAAAAGGAACTCCTATTTGCCTTTTCTGCTCGCAAGTATCTGTTTAAATACTCACATAAGAGAAAATTGAGTTTACAAAGCAAAAATGGCTGTACATAAACCATCACTTATACATTCTTTAAAGTATCGGTTTGGAAACTAGTTAGTAACCGAAATCGGTGAAATAATCTTGACTTCAGTAACAATTATCTGAAAAACAGTTTAATTTTTACCAGCAGTTTTGATACTCTAGTTAACGAGATTTGGGTCCTATATTCGGATTGAGTTTGAAGTAAAATCGGATTCGAAATTTGAACTCAGCAAAAAATTAAACGTAAAATGGTGGTTTATGATATTTAGAGTCTTTCAAAAATGTTCGTATCTTTCTTTCCTACGCTACTATGGTAAATTAAAAATATTGCTTGCTTTCGATAACGGGAAGTTTAAAGATATCAGTTCCAATAATACAATTTTTTTCTAAAAATTATCATTGCAGTTACTACATTTACAGTATTCTTCAGTCGACAGGTAGGTCTACGTTATTTAAGAACAAGCGTAGTGCTAGTTTTGCATTCTCAGAGCTATACAGGTCCACCTTGGCAATTTTTAAAAAACCGCCCCCTTGTTTTCCCTTGATTAGCCGTCCTTGTGCGGTGAACAACCTGCACGCTCATACGCGGAAGTTAAGAGGTACATTTTCAAGCGGATTTCAATTACGAGCTTTAAAACAGAACATGCCAGCTTTGAGACACTCTATATTGTAAATTTATGTAATGCAAAGCATTTGTAGGTGTTGTAATTTTAATCGGCAAGCAGTACTTTAAGATATAAGACATGGTTGGGAAATGAGGCAAATTCGACTTTAGAAATCACTGTGGAGTGGCAGTTGATTCTGAACTTGACGCAATTCCACCCCCTCATGCGTCAGACTTCAAATACCTTAAAAACTACTTCTGTGATTAAGGAGCTGTATAATTGTAATCGCATATCAATTAAGATTTCTTCTAAATCCTTTTAGCAATACGTTTGCAATAAAATAATCAAATTACTACAAACAACGACCTGGCTTTATGCTATTCAATTAAGCTAACATAACAAAAGGTACTTATAAAGGGTTTTCCAATAAGAGGTGTTATTTTGATATTCAAAGAAAAGTGCCATTTTTTAATATAAATGATCGGATGTTTATTTCATTATAAAGAGGAAGGTATGCCGTTAATAGTGGAAAATAACATCAGGCAAATGACCACCACGACCACGCTTACAGGACAATATCCTTTTCATGAAATTTTCCATAACCAAATCGCAAAGTGGCTGCCCTATGTCCTCGATAGCCTCACGAATTCCATCTTTGAGGTCTTGAATCGACGCTGGGCTGTTGGCGTAGACCTTCTCTTTCACGTGGCCCCAAAGAAAGAAGTCGCAAGGTGTTAAATCACAAGATCTCGGTGGCCAATTGTGATCACCTCTTCGAGAGATAACACGGTCCGGAAACTTTTTCCGTAAAAGATCAATGGTTTCGTTGCTTGTGTGGCACGTAGCGCCGTCTTGTTGAAAGTAAACGTTGTCCAGATCAATACCATCCAATTCCGGCCATAAAAAATCGTTAATCATCTCTCGATAGCGCAATCCAGTCACCGTAACTGTTGCTCCAGCCTCATTTTCGAAAAAGTAAGGTCCAATGACTCCGCCGGACCATAAACCGCACCAAACAGTCACACGTTGAGGATAGAGAGACTTTTCAACAATAACTCTTGGATTTTCTGAGCCCCAGATCCGACAATTTTGCTTGTTGACGAAGCCACCGAGGTGGAAATGGGCCTCATCACTCAAGATGATTTTTCGATGGAATTCTGGATCATTTTCATGCATTTCAACGACCCAATCAGCAAAGACACGACGTTGTTGATGATCGGCCGGCTTGAGTTCTTGTGTTAACTGGACTTTATAAGCCTTAAGACCCAAATCTTTATGCAAAATACGGTGTAATGACGTTTGTGGAATGGCTAATTCCAAAGAACGACGAGGAATGGACAAACCTGGGTTTTCTTTAACACTTTCGGCTACAACAGCAATATTCTCGGCTGTTCTTGAGCGACGTGCACGGGTTTTATTCTTCACATCACTAACTTGTCCCAAGAGCTCGAATTTTTTCACCAATTTCTGTATTGCGGTCCGACAAGGTGCTTCACGGTGACCCAAAAATGTTCGAGTTTTACGAACCGTCTCTGCCAAATTTTCACCATTTTTATAGTGAATTTTAATAATTTCAATGCGTTGTTGAAGCGTGTATCGTTCCATATTTATTAATGGCGTAGTTTCTACTTGTCAAATGTCAAAAAATGATAGCTTCAAAAGTGACATCTACCGAAATAGCGGGCTATTCAAAATAACACCTCTTATTGGAAAACCCTTTATAAATGAAATTTGCAAACTAATTAAAAAGTGTATGCAATACAAAAGACATTACTAACAAATTTGCTAAACGTAATATAACAGTTGGCAAAAAATTATTAAAGGAGAGTATAAGTTATCTTGAAAATTCACAAAGTTCATAATATGTGCAAATCTTCACAAACTATTCATGGCTGAACGTTTGAGACATTTGAAACACTTGCGGAGATTATTTCCCATGATTATGTCTAGGAAAGTTTTCAACGGTTGCCCTTTTCTCTATGACACGTATTACTTGAATTATTTTTACTTCGTTAGTGCCCTAATAATTTTTGTACTTTTCATGCCAATTTAGTTGATTAAAAATAGAAATATAATGACCTTTGTTCTATGTTGGTTTTATTATTTAAATATTCTATATTCGTAGTATTCTACATGGTTAAATAAAAAGAAGTTAGTTTTCTGAATATCTAAACATTTATTAAACTGTAAAAAGTTTTAAACTTTCAAAGTCTTGTTTATATTAATATAAAGTTTTATAAAAGTTCTGTAAAATAATAAATATAGGCCAGAGAAAACATACGTGAACTTTTTGAAACTTGAGAAGCTTTTAAATGGTTTTATATACAGCCTGGGACTTATGGAAAATAAAATAGATTGTTATGTTCTATAAAAGAAATTTCTTTTCGAAAAAGCAGAAGATAACAAAAGTTTCTCTTTATTAAACTACATGAGATACATTTCAAATAGTTAAAACTTTGCGATTTTATAGTTTGTACGATCAGTATCTAACGCTAACGTATTTCCAACAACTAATACTAAATCGACACATTTTTACAAAAAATTATTGATTACAACAAATTAAGATGATTTATTATTCAAAAAACACGTGAAAATACCGCGATAAGGTAACTACGAAACTTCTAGCAGGTAATGTTTGCAAAAAATATTATTTGTACTAATACAACGTGCTTCGGTTAGCTACCCTGGAGGTAGGTAATGGGGTTACATAAAAAAGATAATTACTAAACGTATTTTGATCTATTAATCAGAGAACTCAATATCTAGAAACAATAATTAAACCTAGAGGCATTAACAAGAAAACTCTTACAATTAATTATGCTTTAAAACAGGCCTATCTGATTCTTCCAAAAAATAGGCCATTAAGATTTTTTCAAACTGAAATACGTAATCATAAAAAATTTCTAATTTAGAAATCTGCTAAACTAGAAAGAAATCAATCTTGAGTACGTTTAACCAGATAAAACGTAATCCAAATACTTTGTTGAATTTTAAATAAATTGATTTTCTCAAGTCAAATTCTCATAGGTGCGTGAATTTAACAAGATTTGTGTGATTGTGAAACTTTTTAACCAAGAGGCGAGACATTTTTCTTGAAAGATATTCTAGTTTGTTGGGCCATAAAGGGAAACGAAGATTATAAGACGTGCAGACATATTCCTATTTCACTTACTTTAAGTAGCATGTATTCATCAGTTCTTGTATGAATTTGAAAGAGAACATGACTAGCATTAGAGCATAACTCGACGAAATTGAAACCATTTAGGATTTGATACTCAGACCTCCATAAATGTCGAATCTTCGATTTTAGATATTTCCTTTCGGTTTATTTAGTGCAGACATTCACTTTTTTTATTTTATCTTTTAAAAAATCAAAAATTAGAAGATCCTCTTTCAGCAAGTTACGTTCTTTATAAATTCATCACCACCTAGAAATTGAATTTCCTAGTTTCCTTTTGTTAGGGTAGTTTCCAGGCACGTAACCAGAGTATTACTGTTGAATGAGCTCACTAATGGGCGCGATACAATTTAGTTGGGCAGCGAAAAGCAACAATATGGCTATAAATAATAATATAATACAGAAGACAAAATTGTCGAGAAATTTGTAAAAACCTTCTCGAATCTCAAAATTTTTTATAGCTAGTAACATCTAAATCTCTATATTTTTAAAATCCTATCTAGGTATTATAAAACAAAAATACTAATAGCAGATAATTTTTTATAAATACAGAACCGGTTATAAGTATGCATCATTGCTGTGTCTGGCTGATGATGACTTAACAAGTTCGAAACAGTGTCAGGCTGCGATTCTGTAACACGTTCAGATTTAAATCTCTGAATTTTGGTTACTTTGCTATTGATGGCTTTATTTTATTTTAACATCTAAACGTTTAAACCGAATTCGAATTATAACAAAATATTGTTTTCGTTGGCTCTGCACTTAACCTGGACCATCCTCGGTTACATACCTGGTAGCTTCTTAAACTCTTTGTATGGAATATGAACAAAATTAATTATAATTCAGATAAACTTTGCAACAATTTTTATTTAACATAAACTCCGGCGCGTTTTATTTAACGACAAGCTCATAAAACTTTACCTCCTTCTAGTAGTGTAATACAGTCAGGACCAGATGGCATGTCGTTTCCCACTAAAAGAGGCTTAGCGTGTCACTTGTATCCTAAAAATGCTTATGATAAAGTTACAATTTTATATGCAAGAGTGTTGATCAATAAATATAATAAATAATAAATAATAAATAACAGTAAGAAAAATTAAAATAATAAAAAATTTTTCCTTTTTGTTTTATAAAAATATCGAGTAGCTAAGTAACAATTAGAGTCCGTGGGCATCCATGGGGTGATTCTCAGAATCCAAAACACACACAGGAAGTCCTCCTCAAACGGCTCTAAAAAAATTATGCAAATTTGCCTCACAGATCATGTCGCTCAAGATCCACGAATCAGGCACCTTGCCGGAAAGGTGGCACTGTCTGTAGGTTATAACGTTTATAAGACAAATGCAGTACAGCACTCACCAGAGAAACGCCATTCTCTCATAATTGTCACTCTTTGCTATGGCTCTCTTATTAGCCTGTAGCAACATAGTCAACTGTTCTATATCTGATGTAGGAATCTTGAAAGTCCTCGAATTCATTGCGATGAAGACTTACGAGATCTACGAAGGTGGTTCAGTAAGTACCCGTGTTTGACGACAGAAGGCGTTCCTCAGGAAAGTTGGTGTTATCATCGTATGCTGCCATCTATCAAACGACGGTATAACAAATTGCAGACTGATTGATAGGTTAGTTTGGATTTGACAGCCATTTGAGTAAGACGTGTTTCGTGATTTTAGCTAAGATGGAAAAAGAGCAGTATCGTTCGGTAATTCGCTTTCTGTTTTTGGATGGGAAAAAATGCGAGGAGATAAAAGCAAAGTTGGATGCTGTTTATGGGGAGACTTCGCCATCTATGACCACAGTTAGATATTGGTTCAACGAATTTAAACGTGGGCGAACATCCGTTTTTGATGAGGAGCGACCAGGACGCCCGGCAGACGTGGTTACCGAGGAAATCATTCAAAAAGTCCACGACATGATTCTCGCTGATCGACGAACGAAAGTGCGTGAAGTAGCAGAGGCCGTAGGTGTGTCGACCGGAACGGCAATTAATATTTTACATGATAAGTTGGCGATGAAAAAATTGTCGGCGCGATGGGTGCCGCGATTGCTAACGGTGGACAACAAGCGGATGCGGCTGTTAACTTCGAAGCAGTGTTTGGAGCAATTTAAGCGAAATCCGAAGGAGCTTTTGCGTCGAGTTGTCACCGCTGATGAAACCTGAATTCATCATTACACACCAGAAACTAAGCAACAATCAAAACAATGGATTTCTCCCGGTGAATCTGCTCCAAAGAAGGCGAAGATGGTTCCATCGGCCGGAAAGGTCATGGCGACGATTTTTTGGGATGCGAACGGCGTCATCCTCATGGATTTTTTAGAAAAAGGAAGAACCATCACTGGACAATACTACAGTGAGTTATTAGACAGCTTCGACAAAAAATTGAAGGAGACACGGCCGCATTTGGCGAAAAAGAAGGTGCTGTTTCACCACGATAACGCACCAGCACATTCATCCGGAGTTGTCGCCGCCAAACTGCATGAATTGCTTTATGAATTGCTGCCGCACCCCCCGTATTCACCCGATCTGGCTCCCTGCGACTTTTTCTTGTTTCCTAATATGAAGAAATGGCTCGCGGGAAAAAAATTTAGCTCAAACGAGGAAGTCATCGCAAAGATAGAGGCGTATTTTGGAGAGTTCCACAAATCCTATTTTTTGGAGGGGTTAAAAAAATGGCAGAAACGTTGGGAGAAGTGTATATTTCTAAAAGGAGACTATGTTGAAAAATAAAAAAAAAAATTTGAAAAAAATTGTGTCTTCATTTCTAACACGGGTACTTATTGAACCGCCCTCGTATTTAGAGATCTTGATATTTAAAGTAGTAAATATAATGACGCTTCCAATACGCATTTGGTGTTTTTCTCACTTACAGCTTTGCTCATTTTTTCTTTCCAACTATGTCATCAAATAGAAACAACTACATGATCGTTGGATAACAAAAAAGCTTTTCCTATGAAGATTGTCGAATTGTCCGGAACAGAATAATAACAGAACTGATACCTGCATCATCACCGCAATGCGTTAGAAACAACTAATTTTAGATCCTAAAATTTCCAAATCATGTCATGATCGTTATGAAAATGTTTCAATCTGTTCATCTGTATCAACTTTGACATTGATTTTAGTTCATTCTGTATAATAGAAAGTTAGCCTCCATTTAAGCAAATGTTTGTTCTTTATTTTCTATGAGTATAATCTTTACAGATGTAGTATGCAGCTCAGAATTATTGAGAAGAAACGTAATAAAGCGTAAAGAAATATGATCCAATAAATATACACTAGTGTGAAACGATTGACATCTTTTATGCAAGCTGTTAAGAAAATTTATTTCCTATGGACAGTGTGTGCTTCATATTGTTAGGAATTCTTATTTACTAATACAAGCTGCAATAAAGCAATTAGAAGAAAATAAATCTGCTGTCGTGAAAAGCAAACTTACTTTGATGTTTAGAACAAATATGAGGTGTACGGGTTAATGAGAAACTGAAAGATAACAAACAATGATTGTCATTTAAATATACTTGCAAATTATAGATTTAATCAAAAAGGTGACTGTTGAATTCATGAAGTTGGTACTGAAACGTACATCAGTTACAACAATAAACGTTAAGTTGAGTGAATTATTCGCTTTTAAAGCATTTGATGATATCTATTTTTGAGTTTAATAATTGCTATTAATAATTAATAGTTATATACCGTGTAAGGGTTCCACAAAAACGTCAGCCTGTCTACTAAGAATAACTAAACTAAAAAGGGACGTGATTTTCTGATAAGTCTAATGAATATTTTAAAAGCTATCTTAATAATTTGTTGACTTTAGGCTCTTGATATAAACAATCGACACATTTTCCTTCTTTTATTAAAGTTTCTTAATTTATTAAATAAAGACAGAAATCGAAAATATTTTTAAGATATCTATCCAAAAACCGCACCGCACTATCACGTACACAAAAACAGAGCATTTACCCTGACTTACCAGTCGGCGGCCTTGAGCGTGCATAAGAGGTAAAAACATAGGTTAATTAAATAAAAAGGGATAAACATCAAGAACTCTATAAATTAAATTCTATCTCTATTTAATATTAGCTGAAACAATAGAGCAAATTCACAAACAATAATTTAGTTTAGTTTATATTTTCTACTGATTATCCATACTTCCCTTTTGTCTTTCCATTTGGTAACTAACATGGTGCAAATAAAATTTCTTAAGCAAGAAAACTTATACTAAATATACATCAAACAAAATTTTGAAACAGAACCTATAAAACGCTAACTAAGAATAAACTTACCACGAAGATCTTGCCTCCCACCAATAGTTACAAAGCTGTAATTGGGGACGGGATGAATCTGTAACAAACTACGCAAAAAATAAACCCCTCCTAACCTCACGCTTCCTAAGTTTGAAACAAACAAAAAATTGATAATAAAAAGTTTTTTAAGCAAGCTGTTAAATCATACTAGCAACTTCTCCCGAATGCATTTAAGTAAAATAAGATAAAATTACTAAATGTAAAATATATGGATTAGATTAAATTTAATAATTTATAAGTACATAATTTAATTGATTAACGGCGATGTTTCTAAATTAGAACTAGCTGTTAAGATGTAGGTACAGCATATGCACAGTCACCCTATTTTTCACGAATTGGCCGAAAATTCCCAATTACAACGAAGACAGAATTTCCTACCCAGATGGCTTTGGTCGAGAGTAGAACAGAAATAAAACTCTTTTACAAACAAGAGCTACTCACAGCGGAAGTCATGAGGTTTGCTTGACCCTCCACGATGACTCAAGAAAAAGTTTTCTCCTGTGCAAAGAACATCTCCATAAAACAAGAGAAATTCCAAAGTCACAGATGTAGTAACAAGCTAAAAAAACAAATAACTCCAATGAACCAAAACAAATCCCACTTACCCTATGTAGCTTGATTGAGGCTTGTCACAAACTGAGAAATTTTAGCACCCCTGGGCACAAATACCAGAAAAACCGCCTACAAGAAATCTTCCGCCCTACTAAAGTCTTCCCTGCGCGAAGCGGATCTAAGACCCCTCAAAGGCGAACTCGATCCAATCAGAAATCCCGGATTTTAAAAGTTAAACTTTTTAAATAAACAACAAACGACCTAGAAATAAAAAATCTGATGAACACCATGACTAAGCAGCAATATTAAGGTAACAATCGATAAGATCCGACATCCCACGAGGATATAATTATAAGTATTACAATTTAAAGTTAAATGAAATCAACTAAGCTTACAAATAAGCTGGTATAGAAGTCTCAACTCCAATTCGTTTTGGTTAAACCAAAAATAAAAGATCAACCACACATGGGCTCTTTTTAGAAAAATGAACAAGTAAGAGCTAACAGTTACCAAATTACACCTGACCACTTATCCGAAACGTAGGAAAAGATGAAACATAATAATTAAAGAAGCAATCTAAATTACAATTACTGTATTTTCTTTGTTTGCTTGGTTTAGAAGTACCTAATATAATTTGCTCTTACCTTCTATGTCCTGCAGTGATTGGCGTTTTAGGATGTTTTGGTGTAGGACTAGCGTGTCTGCCCTCTGTTTTTAACTGTTGAGGTGAATGTTGAGGTCGTTTTTGTCTGTGTCTGTTGTTTGGGTTTTGTTGCCGAGATTCATTATTGTCTTAGTCGTGTTGTTATTTATTTGAGTGAGTCAAGAAGTTTTGGTAATAGTTGTATAAAAGCTGTTGAGATATCCTTTTTATTTATAGCGTCTATTGCAAGAGATAATAATTGTTGTAGTAAATTTGGGTGGCTGGTATAAGCAGCATTGTCCAGTAGCTAGTGTAGGAGGGCTGGGTTTTTTGTTTGCATCGTCGGTTGAGTAGATGCAAAAGCTTTTGCAGCTGTAACAGGGGATTCGACTACAGCGGCATAGCTTTTTGGGCGTGCTAATTCGGATGGAGAGAGATTTTGGGCTGGCTGGAAGGTTGGAGGCAGTACGGTGGTGTTTGTCATAGGTTGTGCGGCTGCAATCTTGGAGAAGCAAGGGCAGCCACAATACCTGGCTGGGCGACTGCCCTTGCAGTTGGCGCATGTCTCAGGCTGTTCTTTGGGTTTCGGGCATGTTGTCGAGTGATGGTAATCAGCGCATTTTACGCAACGCGGCTAAGAGTGGCAGTCTCGCTGGGTGGTATGCCGGAATCTTTGGCAGCGATGACACTGGGTCATGGTGTCTGTTAGTGATAGGACAGATTTGACGTTCCAAATGTCTTTCTGTTTCTAGTTCGGTCTAGGAGTACTAGTACCAGGGGGATTGGGCGTTTTTCCTTTCCTACATGTAATCGGGTTGTAGTCTTTATTGGGAAGCCTTGCGCCCGTAAGTCTGTAGCGCTGTCGTCGGTGGCGATTCCCTCCGGGATGCCTCGTAGTACAACTCGTAGTGGTTTATCTTCTTTGAGTTGGAATGTGTAAAAGGATACTCTGTCGTCATCTAGAAAGTGTATCATGCTTTTGTAATCCTCCACGCTGACGGGTTGGATAATGATACCATCAGAGAGGTGTTTGGCTTTTGAGAAGTTCGATCTATAGGCGAGTGAACTCGCTTGAAAGGTTTGTCTATTTGATTTGGTCCTTGATGATTATGGGAGGCATTTTGGAGGTTTTGGCATTTAGAAAAATAGTAGATTCTGAGGTATTTTTTCCATATTTATATCTGCGAGTATCTCGAACCGATTTTCAGTTTCAGTTGTGTTAGTGTCGATTTTTGACGGCGCAATGTGCACTGCGCTTGTGAGAGTTTGTGGATTTTTGATTTTAATTATAGTAGAATGAAAAGTTTGCAAAGGATGTTGATTCTTTGGGACAGTGTTTAGTCCTAAGGAGGACTGCTGTTCGACACTACACTGCTGTTTTAAATCACCGTAGACTTCTAAATTGCAGTCACTAAATTGTAATAAAGAAAGCCAAACCTTATCAAATTGCTAACTAGATCTATATTGAAGTAAGTTAATCAGAAATATAAACCACAGCTGTGAATTGAAAATACTGCAATAATAAAAGCGTAATTCCAGGAGCTTTCTCATCTCTTCATTTGTAATATCCTTCTATTGGACGTTTTGTTGGCTGCATCTTCTATCACCTGCTTGGCTTGTCTGTAAGTTTCAAGCAAAAGTTATATTAATGAATTTGTCATTAAAAAATAGCTGAAAGTATTGTAAAGGTTTGGCATCGTTCAGCCACTTTAGTGAAATCAGATTAATCGTGATCTCTTTCAATTTCTGTCCAAAAGTCGTCTTGGTTTCAAATACTTTTGGTTTTAGGATTCTTGGTAGTAGATCGCTACACTCACTTTCAACTGTAAACGTTTTATCATCTACAGAATTAACATCAGAAGATTCGTCCTCAGAGTCACTTGCACTTGTAAAGCTGCTCAGAAAATCTGTCACTGTCTTTATCCATTTTCTCCTTTAGTTCTTTTTCTGTAAGTGTACTTGTCCGTTCAATATTATTTAATTTCCTCTTCTTCACACCAGCAGGCCTAAAACTTAAATCACTCTTTAGTTATAACTTATAAACTACGAATTAACACATCACTGAAGATGTTTGTTGCAACAAACATAAATGTAAAGTACATGAAAACATTTTACGTAATTTGAGGTTATAAAATACAAACGACCGTATTATACAAGTTTTTATCATAAATACTAATCATTTTGTACTAAACAGAGTTTTGTTACACAATAATATTTTAATTAGTACTTACCCTGGAACACTAAGATTCTTATGTTGAATTAAATTGTTGATTTTGTTTTTTTCTTATCTAAGTTGAAAAAAGACATAAATGGAAATATTTATTTAAACCCTTTGACATACATGACATGTACATAATTTGAAACAAATAAGAAACAACGGTTGCTGTCAAATACTTTACGAACTCTTATAACTTTAATTATGTATAAGCTATTAGACACAATTTTTATAATTTATTTTGCACACATATTTTACTACACGATTTTCTTTCTTCACCTGTACACTTTCCACAAAGCGCTTTTATGCAGTCAAAACAAATATTGGTTGTTTTATTAGAACATTTTTTTAAAATACAACATTGGCGTCTCTTAGTACTTGTCGAAGGAGCTTACTCAGCGATTGAAATACGGAGTTGAACTCTTTGCTGAAGATGCTCATGTCGGAGTTCATCAAAAAGCTTTAGTAAAAAGTTGTGCCTGCTTATTTTCCGCCCGGTAACTTGTTTATATATTACCCAAGCATTGATACCTGCCAGATCAAGTATGTTGAAGAATACATGAACCGGCCATCTCCGGCATGCTGTTCTAACAGTATACTTACGAGACGTCTGGGCTACCACATCTACACCGTATTTTGTCGAATTAAAATATTAAATTGTTTTTGGTAATTGTTTTTCTCCAGTCCCAATACTCACATTAGAATGCTAAGTACTGAGTACCAGAATATTTTTGTTTCTTTTCCCTTGATATAGCGTAAGAGTAGTGCCACTTTCCGATTTCAAGATTTTAAAAAAATGCACTTTTTTTGGAGTTGTATACAACTGCTGGAATTTCTTTTCTTGTACGTTTCATTGTGCCCACAATACTTGTTTGCATGGCCTTTAGTCGTTCGGCAAGCTTGAGAGACGTAAAGAAATTATCTGTAGTACCATTACGTCCTGTTGTAAGATATGGTTCCATTAGTCTTATTACTACATTTTCCGGAAGAGATTCTCCTCTAGGACGTAGTTCATCGTTTCCTAGATAAGGAAATGCGTTGCACATATATTTTGACTTTACATCAGCAAGCATCCAGAATTTTATTCCAAATTTATCTGGCTTATTTGCCATGAACTGTGTAAAATTTCAACGTGCCTTGCTAGTTGCTCATTGAATGTAACATCTTATACTGGCTTGTAACATAGAAGGCAGTTTTTGATGAACTTATTTCACGTTTCTGACACTAGAGCAAACTTATCAGTTTTTAGTCTTTCTGAGCGACTATTTTTCATGTCAAAACTCAGATAACGCACGATTTCTTTAAATCTGTTTCTTCCCATTGTTTGAGAGAATACTGGTGGACCCCATACATTTGACCACATATGGTGCAACTTCAAGTTAGTTGCACTGTAAGCACCGCGAGCGTACAATAACGCAATGAATGCATCAAGTTCTTCTAGGGAAAGCGACGAATTTTCGGCCCCATGTCTACGCACTTCTGTTTCTGTACATTTTTTTATATGGCGAAGCATACTGTCGTCTATAAACATGCGCCAAGAACTTGAAACGCTTCCCTCTGTAACATTTCTTCTAGCATGTGCTATGGGATCCGCGGCTTCTTTCAACACATTTTGTGCAGAAAATTTACCATGAGTGTTAATATTATGTGCAGTAACTGTCCAGATAGTAGTTTTGTCTTTCCCAACATGACGGCTTCCATCCTCAAGAGATGGTCGAGTACCATTTTCCTCGTGAAAAGTAGTAACACAAACTCCGGTCGTGGCGTTTCTGCTTTCAAGTTGGGAACAATTCGACGTAGAAGCCTCGGAAGCGTACGAAATAAAATTACTAGACCGGTCCCGAAGTTGACCTACGACACGACGTTTTCCACGTAAAATTCCTCGTCCGCTGACTGTTTTCTTTTACGATCTAAACATGAAATAAATCTCAGAGCTTATGTACAGTTGTAGCAAAATCAAGTTTCAAAACAACAAAACAAAGAAAATTAGGCTTACCTATTTGAATTTGATTTACCGAAAATGTATAACTTTCTAGAGATTCGAGATTTTCATCGGAATCAGGAGAGCTGGAGGGTCGAGAAATAAAATCTTCATCAGAATTAGACGCGGGCGATAAATCTTCATCAGATACATTTGATTCTGAATCAGAACAATCTTCTGGCAAGCCATGAAGTTCTAATTCTAATTCAGCATTAGAAAGACCACGTCTATTAGCCATGATTAGATTTACTTTTGTAACTAAACATTCACTCTCAGTTTACAAACGACGACTGAAGGCGAGTTGGGGTTGTTACGCGCGGCGACAGATACATGACTAATTCAGACAAGATGAAACTTGTAAAGCAGTAAGAAAGAGCGCGTTTCTATGTTGTATCATGCTAAGAAAACAAGCTTTACGTTATTTTTACAATATTAAAATATTTAAATATAATAATCGCTAAAATAAATCAAATAACTATGAAAAATCTGAGAGATCAATTTGACCGTTGTCGGTCATTTAAGGTATAATACAGTGCCAATTTTAAAGTTATTGCTAAAACAAATATATTTTTGTTACAAAAACATAAATAATTAAAAATTATAAAAAGTCAATAAATTTTATTATGATAGCTTAAGTGATTTGAGTTCGACGGAGATTAGAAGCTCAAAAGTGGTCAATTTGACTGGTCCGGGCATTCCAGTGTTAACCGATGCAAACATAACCTTCTACTATAATAGGAAGTTTAAATTCATTCAGAACATATTCCTGAAACCAACCACTAAGTTACTGGCTATAAGCATGTATTGACAAGACTTCATAGGTACCGACAGTCACTTTATGATGTTTGAATAGGCTACCAAGGCAAATCTACACAGCATGAAAATGCATGTAATAATTTTCCAGTAAATTGGTAGTCGGTATGTTGCCATAAAACGCAGTACCATTATATTGATAGTCGCTCGTCAACGTGTTAAGATTGCTAGGGAAGTGTTAATAAAGTGCAATTAATTGAACAATTCAGTCCATACCAACAACGGTTGCTGATACACGCTGTGTGCACGCGCAGCTCATGGTATCTTAAAAACAATCAGTAGCACTGAAACTTCAAAGTCTGTATCAATATTAACCCTAATCGCAAATCAGATCTAACGAATGTACTGCCCCTTTAACCCAAAACGCCTTTGGACTACCAACAATAGTAAATGAAAGGTCCAATTTCAAATGAAAATATAAAAGATTTGAGCAGCTCAACTCTATAACTCTACTTAGGCCAGGAGAAGCCTTCGGAGCGGTTTTCTCGCTGCACTGCGACAAATCAACTTTCTAACAGGTATGAATGTACTTTTGCCACAACCATTACAAGACGTCAAGAAAAAACGAAATTACAAAAAGGCAGAAGATAGGAGATAGTGAAGTGGAAAAGATAGAGGCAAGACAAAACATTCACACAAAACAGAGTAGTTCATATTACAATTTAAATTAATTTAAAAATCTTTACCGCAGGTAGAATTCGAACCTACGTAACCTTATCTCGCGTAAGGTGCACTAACCAACTGTGCTACCGAGGTAGGTGTTCTATAGTCTAAATCAAATAAGAATAAAGTAGGTGGCACTGTGGTGCAAGGCAGATTTAAGCAGCTGAATTGTTCGAAAAGGGTGCTAAATTTGAAATTGCTTTCTAATAGTTTGTTCAAGAATATGTATAAAAATTAAAAACCAGTAGCTGACGAACTATGAATAAATGAAATAGTAGATTTTTATAATGACAAAGTATAATGAATAACCTCATAAGTATATACCTCTTACGAAGCAAAGGAAGTTACGAGTTAACATGTAAATGTTTATTTATTTAGTTTTTACATAAACAAAAAGGTAAAAAGCCTGTAGTACAAGTCAATTCAATAATTACAAAACATATTTTAATTAAGGAGCAGGAGTTGTAGGTACTGTATATAACAACAGTGCATCCATTTTGCTGTTTGTGTATTTATACTTCTGGTAATCACTCTACCTCCATATCATCGTCAGCAGAATCCTCCTCGCTAGAACTCTCCGACTGTAAATTAATCACAATTTTCTCAACCACTTGTTCTGTTATTCCGTCTAAATCCCACATACGATTTTCTTCACGTATTACATGATTGACACAATCATTCCACTTTTCTGCAGTTACACCAGCAATTCCATCACATAAGAGTTGCTTTACCTCTTCGATAGAGTACGTTCGATTATTAACAGCAACATGTTGCTTAACTTGAGCCCATACTAGCTCAATAGGATTCAGATTACAGTGATACGGTGGTAATCTTAAAATTAATCTTCCAGTCTTTTTAATAAGTTCATCGAAGACATATGGTGTTGGATGTGATAACACATACTATTTTACCAATTCTAATAATTGCCATTTCAATAAATTATCTCCTGGTG
>VTPC01006419.1:22758-34009 GCA_011009095.1 Ignelater luminosus | reverse complement strand
AATGTATGTCATGAGTGATTAACTCAAGAAAATTATTAAAGTAAATTCAAAACAGAGTAGTTTCAAGACAAAAGAATTTCCATCTAGAGAAGTAAGATAAAAGGCGAAAAATAAATATGAAGACCTAGGCAGGGGAGTCGGAAGGAGTGTTCCAAAGGAACGCCAATCTATTTATAGTAAATAAAATGGTCGTATTTCGGCAAAATCTACTCAAATTGATACACATGGAATAGTATTCAAAAACATTTTTTGAGATACAATTCAAGCAATTTCAGGGAATACAGGACAGATTTCATTTATTATTACAGTGTATACTCAAGAACATGCAAGGGTAATTGTAAAATTCAACAGGTTTCAAAGCATTTTCAAATAATTAAATTTGATGTAATAAATTAGCTTGATAATTAAATTAATTTTGATTTTCAATTAACTTTCTGTGTAATAAATTGGATTTCATATGTTGAAAACTAAACATTTTTGTTTTTGATTCTATTAGTAGCAGACCAGCATGTTTCGCGGTATCGTGGTGCTCATATTTCTTATCTTAAAAGCATATTAGTTACTACTCGTTCTATCCTTTTGTGTCGTGTAAATAAACTGTCATTAATTTAATTGGTTTTGTTAGACAACAATACCATTACATTATCTTGATCCGTATAAAATCTACGAAATATCTTGGAAAAATTTAGCTGAATACCATTGTTAAGTTAAAGGTTAAACACGAACGCTAGGTTTAAAAAGTTTAAGTTAACGAATGTCTAATGCTTATAAGAGTGTCGAATTAATAGCAGAAATTAAAAATTTAAATAAAATTGCAGGTAATTTATAGTTGCATTGCAATAAAATTTTATTTTACAAAAGTTCCTATTTTCTCTAATATCAAAAAAAAAACAAACGGCTTTGCCATTTACGTCTTTACGAGACGATGATATTAATTACTTCATTTACGTTGCATCTGTCAGAACTTCCATTTACACAGTTAGAAGCAATAGATTCCTGATTAACCTTAAATTGGTCTTGACCATTCCCTTGCTCACTTGTTTGAATGTTATCGAATATCAAAATTCTTTACTACTATAATTCTGTATAAATAATTAAATACATTTTGATAATTTGCCAAGTCCTGAATTGTTCACTAAAGATTCTCAGTGAATGAAAAACTACGATGTCGCTAACAACTTTTATTATTCTTTCCCATTTCTTTTGTTAATACCTTCTACACTAAAAAATAAGATTGTGTTGTATGGTTTTGTGTGGTTGACAAGGTGTGAACTGCCATCGAGTCGCTTTAAGAAAAAAACTGTTCTTGGTCACTAGGGATCTCAAGGCTCTCATCTTAAAAATTGAATCACAATATTTTGTGAACATTCGTGGTGTTTATATTCTGACATGAGCTGACTGTTGCAGCTTTTAGGTTTATTTTATATTGAAAAATCGTTTTAGTAATATTTTTCTTAGTAGTACACGAGTGGATTTCCTCAAAGGGGAATTAGTCGGTTAAGGCTAACCAAAATTAACGGAAGCGTTCTAAAAAGTAGTTTTTCTACGATATCGAACAGTTTTAAGTTAAGGTAAGTTCGCCTCTAAAATAATCCTATGGATTTTCTCGACAGATTGTCTTGCTTGCGTCTTCATGTCACTTGCGTTTGCAAGTATCTGTCTCTTACTAAAAAGCAAAGACCAACTAGTTACGTATTTGAACTTAACGTTTGTTAGCATACATCAGGAGCTTAGTATTTAAATTTGAATTGTAAATAAGGGCACTTACTAAGTAAAATGATAATCAAAAGTTTATTCCTTTACTTTCGGTTTCGCGTAAACTAACTTTGAAAAGGGATGGGTTAATTTGAGGCTGAATCATTAAAGTACTTTATTGTGCGTGATTTGTATTTTCAATATTGCAGTCAATGTTTCATACATGTTTAATCACAATGTTGCTGGAATAAAAGTTTGTTACGGTAACTTTTGGGTTTTCCTAGCGAACAAAGAAAGTGACCTCGACTAAGCGCTTGAATTAGTAAAATATCACATCTTTTATTGAATCTCTTTGCTTCTTTATTTATTACTTTGAATACATTTTTTGCTCCAAGTTGCTTAATAATAAATTTCTACTAAACTTACGAATCTAAAAATATTGATTGTTGCCAGATCGTTCTGAAATTATTTATTATTTTACATTATAAGATGACCTCCTTATGCAAATGCATAATATTATAAGCTATTGCTCTCTTAATTTATGTAAATTGCTATTTCCTACTTCTTAATAGTCATGCAACGTCAAATAATGAAGAATTTTTCAGTGACAGTTTTAGAACATTTCCAACTACCTAATCAACTATTTAGTAGATAATAAATATTCACTTGTTCGCAAAAATTATGTTGACGGAGGCTTTTGACAGTTATACATGCTAGAGGTACTTTTCTTTTGGCATTTGAAAGAGAAATTACCTCAGTCTCCAGGATGAAGGTTTTTGTTTTATAATTCCACTCTTACTTCCCCTACATTAAGGCACATTTTGTTTTGGTCTCAAAGAAGATTTCTCATTCTGCCTACATTATGACTACAGTTAGAAAAATAGAAAACATGTTTATGCTGAGATTGTCCTGGAACAACGACAATAAGAATGGATGTCTTGATCTAAAAGGTTGGATGAGGTCAGTTGAGCTATTGGTACGATGCTTACCAAGTCTTCGTTTTACGTTGGCATTTGAAAGATATTTTCAAGTCGTCTAACGTTTTTAACATGATTTCGTTAATAGTGAGGGAAGTGTCGGAACAGTAATCTTCAAAGACTATTGGCTAGAGTGCCAAAATTTTTGCGCTGCACCGAAAACTATCAATGCAATCTCAACGTTGAATTTTCTTGCAACATCATCAGCTTTCAAAACAGTTAACTTTCAGCCGTTAATTCTTAAGATATCTAACCACGTTTTTTCCTGTACAAATAGTAAATGTCCAAGCCAGGAAAAACCGTTACTAACACCGGAACAACACGAAGAATAAACTTCAATAACCACAAACCGTAGAAACATCTTACCAAAGACACCGTAGTATACAGCTGGTCGTGTCCAACCTACACCATTGCGAGTAACGCCCATAATTACAGTTATACCAATTATGGCTGAAGGGATCGCTTTTAAGGCGGCCAAAGTTGGTCGACCATTTAAAGTTTGATATTTTTTATCACGTTTGGATTTTTTCATATTTGTTCAAAATATGCAAGGTATAGCAGATAAGCGGGCGTGGTTAAAGCAGTTCTGTAAAATGTAAACTAACTATTTAACAAATACATCGATGTCGTTACAATTTCTACACTCCAACGATTTTTCGGAAAAATTGTTGTTATCGATTTATTTTGCTTATTCCAAGCGTTGTGACCGCACGGTATAAATCTAAAAGCTAAACGGTACATACGATTCCAGCATAAATGGCGTAGAGGCTTATATATTTGCCTCTAAACCTTGATGAACTGCTTCTCACACATATCTCGTATACGTCCCGCTTTCTAACCTGGATGAATCTACGTCTCGCTCTTACTTAATTACAGGTCTGGTAGTGCTGCAAGTGATATCGTACCTACGTTAATCTTTACATATCGATATAAGCAGAATTATTGACAACGCCGCGGTGTTACTTACTTGTCTCACTGTTTCACTGGCAAGAATCATAAACCAATGAAATGATAAGTTTCTGTCGACTACCAGGCTACTACAGATGACCGGATTATTTTGTTATTAGGTCTTTGCCTGAAGAATCTAGAAAAGAAATGAAGATAGTTTAGAAGTCTTGACAGACTTGAACGACAGCCTGTTCCACACGGTGAAAGTAGTCATTAAAACAGCGAGTCAATAAAGGGCTGGTGGTTAACAAACGATTTGATATATGATGCAATTATAGTTGAAATGCAAAGTTTAACAGAAAACGTTTTTGTTTTCAAGTACAGTTTTGTATGAACTTCCCTAGTAGTTATACAGCAGTAGCGGCATTAGTAGCAATATTACCTAAAGTAGAACATCAAATCCTATAGCGATGGATATTTTTATTAGTCTGTGAAGATAGCTCGAAAACAAGAGGTTTCTATAAAATTTTACTGGGCAACAACAAACAGGAAAATTTCAAAAACTTCGTCGACGAAATGTTGACAGCTTACCGTAAAATGGAATGTAATATGTCGCTAAAGATGCATTATTTACATTCCCATTTGGATTTTTTCCCAGACAATTTGGGAGCTCTAGGTGCCGACCATGGGGAATATTTCCATCAAGACCTTTCAACGTTGGAAAACCGGTACCAGGGAAGATGGAATTCGAACATTTTGGGTGATTACTGTTGGTTACTGATTAGAGAAGACCCTAATACATTATTTCGCAAAACTGTCAAATAAAATATTTTAATGGGTTTTATGTACATTTTGTAATATGAAATGCATCTAATTTTTTTTATTTCGAAACAAAATCATGTTTTTCTCGGAAACTATACGTGCTAGGGAAAACCCAAAAGCAGATTTGGATTGAGTGTGAGAAAGTAATTCAAAATCATCTATTTGTAAGTAGGAACCAGACAAAAGTTTCAATTTGTTAATCAGTGTAATTCTTAAACCTATAAAGCTCTTAACTAGACATAACGATGTCGCCTTAAAGAAAACAGTAAAACCAAGAATTCTGCCAATGTGATAAGACGAGAAAGATTGGAATTAGATCTAGTTCTAGTGGCATAGAATTTTTAACTTACGCGAAACCATTTCAACAAAATAGTCAGGGCACTAGCAAAACTCTTAAAATAGTTTTTTAACAAGACCTAGAGAGTCTTGAGTCTTATAGATCATAGATCTTTTTTTTGCATTTTTGGTGTTATGCTTGTTGATGCATCTCCATGTAAAACAAAATAATTTATCCTAAATGAAGACGAGCACTAAGGTAATTTGTTTGTTTATTATAAGTAATTACCTATATAAAAATCTCCCTGGTTAGTTATTCCATCCTAGAGATCCAGTTGATTTCAGAATATTACCGTTTACAAATCTTACGATTTATTTGATTGACTTCTTGACTTCTTGCAGCTAGAGTTATTGCCAATAAGGAAAGAGTTTTGCATTACATACCTATAGAATGAATATTAAAGTTCAGTAGCAATCGGCATACAGAAAGCATTGCTGTCGTAAAGGTTAATTTGATATTCGAGATTGATCTTGGAACATACGAAACTTTCATTGTGAAAATTTCCTTTGTTGTACTAACGTGAGCATTATAAAATTGTGTCTGCGACACCACCTATTGTTTAAAATCATTTGCAACCCCTGGAAAATGTCTGTTTTCATTTTCAATACTAATTTCATTTCTTATTTTCAATTTGGATTTTTTATGTTGTCACCAGGTGCGCTCCGTACATTATTTTCAGGTTGGCCACTTATTAATTTTTAAATTTATGTACAGGGTTGTGGCAAAGAATTTTTCATCGATATAAAAATGGTTGACGATTTAACGATTGGAGCTACTTTTGTATAAATCGTCGCATAGATAAAAAATTATTGTAATTCAAAACGTGTTGATGCTCTTTACCTCACCCTATTATAAATAATATTTCTTAATATAAGTTAAGTTTAGCAAGAATTTAAATATTTATGTTTTTATAGAAGAAATTCATACATACCAAATTCGTGGTCTCCCTTGGGAAGGCCTGGAGAAAGTGGAACGATTCATTGTTACAATCTCAATTTTGCTGTAAAAATTCGTCTTTAGAGTATATACGTCATCAAAGCAATTAACTTGTTTATTTTTCTGTTTTATTTTTAGTACTACACTTTTTAACAAAAAATAATATCAAAGCTTTAGAAGAGTAAGAAAAAACTCCTTTTAAAATCTCTGACACATCCCATTTTATTTTTATAAATTAAAAACTTTAGACTTTTATGTCAAAGTCATTGAACCGGTACAATAAAAAAAATGTAATTTCCTTAAGGCGAAAACGTAAAACGTATCAAGATTTGATGAAAATAGAATGTGAAAACGTAGGTAGATACTAATACCTAGTACTACATTCATTTTTGATAAGAGGAACGCACAATGGGATTAAAAGCAGTTTAAAAAATATGAATGATGACAGGACATATTTTTAACGTCTTTCCTATTTATTTGTAAAATTCCACGCACGTGTGGAGGTTCATATCTTCCGTCCACAATTTTTCATTTTCTTTTTCTTCGAGAATCTCAAAGTAGATAAATGGAAAAGATTTTTGTTAACTTTGAAATATTTTATTTTACTAGAATCATAAACTTCTTCTCGTTTCAAACTGAATAGCTTTTGAATCTTTTATTCTGAATGTAATTAATTAGTAAATTAAAAAAATGAAGCATTTACAAAAGGTTTGTGGTAAATTCAAAGTCTTCATTAATACGTCTTTGTATAGCATTTTCTAACTTATACAATTTTGCGAAACTTTCGATCACTCAAGTTAAATGAAGTAGGTCGGAATAATATTGTATAATAAACATTGAACAGCTTGTATGTGTTTTAATTATATCAGTGAAAATTTCCATAATAGGAAAACTTTCACCGAATACAGCGATGAGGAAACTAGTTAGTGAAATTAGTAAATTTTAATAATTTGCATGTGTATCTAATTTTCCATACCTGTAACTTGCTTTTCGATATTTTGTTGGGTAATTTGAAATTCAAAAAGCCCAAGATAAAATTAGATGCTAATATTCTCTTTAATAATAACGAAAAAAATCAAGGAATATTGACCGATTCATAATTCAAGGAAATAACATTAGCGACTTAAGCACAATTACCGTTTAATTATTATTATTGGTGATCAGTGAAGAAAGGAATAAAATACTCAAATTATATTTTAAAATACTCTGGAACGGCATTAATTATAAAGTTTTAATGACTACTAGAAAATTAAACAGAGATTTTTAATGAATTGTTGAAACAAGATTTTAAATTTTTAAATTTCCAAAATATTTAAAAAGAATCTTGTCCCCATAAAGGATTAATAGCTCTTAAAATTTGATTAGTTTCATCGACCTTAAAAATTTTTGAAATTTTTCCGAAATAAATATTAATTTGACCTTTTGAAATAAAACCAATTTATTAGTAGGATCCGGGTGAATTTCCAGATTACATCTTAATCTAAATTAAATTAACGTACAAGAAACTCCGAGTTATACTGTCTAAAAAGTGATTAAAACTTCTTAACAGAATTATATTCTCTTTTATAATCTTTATTATACCTTCTTTAACACTTGTGTAACTTGATTTTGCACAATACGTTAATTAAGAAGTATGTACAGTAAAATTTGTACAAAAGCAGAACTTGTAGTTACTTTTACGATCGCCAGGAGATTTAGAAACATAAACCGAGACGTAGAATTTCTCTTTCTTTAGGAAAACATAATAAATTTATTTCCAGGATGTTCATAACTCAATTTTAAATTTACAAGAAGACAAAAAGGTTCCCTCTTGTCTTTATAAACTTTTTCAAGTGTTTTCAGCTTTTGTGAACTTCAAGTAAATCTTTAAGGAAAACAATAATGTAACAACAAATTGCTTTTGGAACAGTCATCTTTATGTGTTAAATATATTTTTGTTTGTCAGTCTCGCTTCTGAAGAAGTCATTTCAAGAAAGAGTTATTTTTTAATATTTCCATTTCTTTTCTTTTTTATTCTAATATTATTATTTACTCTTAAATATGGCAATTAATAACAGTAATTACTGTTAGGTGTTGATTTAGGTCTGACTGTTAGACATGCTCTTTTTTTTGGTTGAAAAACATTTTTTTAGATGGTAGTGTAAAGTTTTGATAAAATTCTATAGTCTTGATGCTCACATCAATTGAGTAAAATCTCTATGGGTTAACCTAAAGAACAAAACAGCTAAGATGATAAAGTGGTTTTTGTTGTCTTGCCTCTTTGATTACGTCCTTTTATAATAAGACTTTTTGGTGCATGTAAAAAAAACAAAGTGTATACTTACCAAGCTAAGCTATAATTGGAAGCATTGGGCATGAGTTAGGTAAGAAAGCAATAAATGAGAATGCATAAATAGACAATAAGTGGTAAGAACTAGATTTATTAACAACATATCCCTCATGAGACAAACAATAAATAACGACAAATCTTCACATTTCCAGTTACGAAATGAATATTTTATATGAAACTTTTACAAAATTCAAAAACTGCCAACTGTATTTATTTAAATGTAGATTTTCACTTTAAAGTGCTTTACAGTCCGATATCTAGTCTGAACAAACAATCTTTCTACTTGCTCTATCAAGAAACACAAAATTGTGTGATTTCGCACGTTTGGCGCTTGTTTGATAATATTACATGAACTACATCTATTGATACTTGTAGTTTGATTATCTTTGAAGTTCAAAAGTTAAGTACTTTTATTTGTGAATAGTATTTAAGGACTATCCCAAATAAAATCTGCGAAGTTCGAAATGCAGTAATTTTTTCATTTGATTTAGTTTTGTACAAATATTATATTAACTAAATGAACCTTTTTTTTTTATTTCTTCTCATAGATTTTAAAGTTTTTATTGTTAACATTATATGAATAAACATTTCTTTAAAAAAATTCCTGGCAGTAGCTTCCTTAATTCATTTGAATGCTCTTTACATTTCAGAGTAAAGTCATCAATGTTTTCTGGAGGTTCTTCCGTTGTCCTTAGTTAATTTCTAACCAAAGCCCAATATCTCTCAATCGGTTGATATTGTGGCACATCATATCCTGGCAACGAAATCAATATCATTTTGTCCCAGTAAGTCGGTTGTTGCTTTAGCGTAATTTATCGAAGTAGGCCAGTCAATATCGATATGTCATCGCAAAAATCGAGATAGTGGGATTTTTTCGTTACGATCATATTTGGAGCTACATATTGGCAAAACGACTTGGCCTACAATAAATCCTATCGACAGGAATTTTCAAAAAACTTAATTAGCTTTAATTTAAGCGCAAGATGGTGCCTCACGGTGATCAATTTCGCTCATTTAGGAAGACAAAATTATTAATCACTGCATTATGGTATGGAATGTAACAGAAGCATACTCTAGTAAAACAAAATGCAAAATTTACCTTTTATGATTTTCATTATGCAAACTTTTAAGAGATATTTAATCTTAAAATTCACCAAAATTAAAAAATTATATTTTATTAAGTATAGTACACAAAAAACATAAATAAATAAGTGAATGGATATTCTTTATCATTTTATAAGTCTTCTTTCTCCTGGTCATCGTCAGAGTCTTCTACAGAGTGTACTGCTTTGGCAGGGATCTCAAGAAGACATCTGACCTCTTCTGGCAAACTTCCACATTTTCTTTTTGGTAGCATTCGAATGCTGGTAATTAAAGGTTCTGAAAATATCAAGCGCAAATGCAAAAGATGTTAGTTACACTTTGACAACTTCTGAGTGTGATATTTACGAACTTCCTAAACTTTTTATGGCGAGCCAGGAAAGCGTCTTCGGACAACTGTCCAATTGGACACATAAAATGGTCCAACACATCTGGTTTGTGTATCAATATTTTGTGGAGGTTTACTGGCATAGGATACCAAGAGTATAGCTTTATATAGAGTTTTGCAGTTTTTATCGTATACTTTTTAAACTTTGTCGTATTTATAGAATATCCACTTGATATTGTGTCTAATATTGTGGAGAAACTTATACTAATAGTTTTATCTATGCCCATAATTTTTAATACCTTTTATACATTTTTAAGAAAACGTCTTTCCATGTTTCCATTGTTCGTGTTTTCCTTTCCTTATACCAGCACGTCTATAAGGAGTCCTATTTCTGATTCATTCAACAAATCAAGAGAGAAGAAGTTATTGGTAAAACTAAGTAAAGATTTATTATAGATTTTAGAGTAGAAACTCAAACCTACAAAACAAAATAAAATTTGTCGTGAAACTTTTTGAAACTTTTTTTGTTTAACTACCGCAAGCCCATTTATGTACTATCCGGTAAACTTTAAGTATTATGCTATTTTATAAAGTTATTTCCTTACTAGAAATGGTTATTATTACACATACAACAACAAACTAATACTATAAATATGCAAAACTTTATTAATATAAACAAAAGACTGCTCATCAACACGACACTTTGCAATAGCATAAGTGCGTCAATGCAATACTTCTACTTTTAACGTTGCTGGCAAAAAATTGGACCAGTCCAGACCTGTTAAATCTACAGTATATTAACAATTGACTCTTTAACTTGCTACGTATATTATTATTTTTTCGAAATGAGAAATTCCATTTTCTACATTTAGTTTAGCTAATTGTTCAAAATTGATCACCGTGTGCCGGTGGGCCAAATAGTTTGCTCGAAAATGGCTAAAAAAGAAAAAATCGGAAAATTAGATTTTGAGAATAATTGATATATACATACACTGTACACGATAACCTAAGTTTATTGTAAATAACAAAAATGCAAATAATAATAATAATAATAATACATTAATTATTAATATTGTAAATAATGCAGAAATCAGACGGCATTTGGTTTGGTCATTGGCAAGTAATGTTTCTTTGGGGTACTTTAATTAGTGTCCACTCTTCAAATTGTATTACACTGGACGTTCAACTGCATTTGTGCTCCTAAAGGTTGCATCCTCTGGATACCCGTCGAAAATCACTGCAACATTTCTCCCAAAATGGTTAAACACGTAACTGACGTATCCTGCCACAATTACTCTGACGGAGTCATTGCGATGCCAGGCAACCTTGTGGATCAGATAACCACCATCTTTCACGACGAATGTTGTATTTTCTGCGATGCTGTTGTCAGGAAGTGGAGTTATTGCCGAGAAGAAGGATGAATTTGTTTCTTTTTGCATCCCCTCTTCAGTGAAAAGTGACAGTGGGTATGCGCCAGCTCATACTACAGTGTTTCTTCAATTGCTCATCTGATTGTTTGGTGATGCAGACCCTTTCGAAAATCGTAAGAGCGTCTACATCAACTCTCTTATTGACCACTTTCACTGAGCTGGTGATGGTTGCCAAGGTGTTGAATTTTTCCTTTCGTTTAAACTTTACTGTCACAAACGTGGTAGCAACAATTGTTTTGGTATTTGACCATTTTTGAGAAAACTATTTGGCGCTTAAATTAAATTAAAGTTCCAAAAAATTCTAGTCGATAATTGTTATTGTAGGCCAAGTGTTTTTGCCAATATGTCAGTTTTTGGAACAGTAACTAATGGACGTACAGAACCCATCCTGGTCTCAGAGTGTAGCAA